>CAUDMG010002352.1:977500-1280000 GCA_958450375.1 Homarus gammarus | reverse complement strand
AGGGACCGTTAGATGTAAACACACACACTCCTCACGTATAACCACCGGCAGTTAATTACTATACTAAGCAATTAAAGGTATAAAAAATTGGCATCAAGTGACTGGAGAAAGACTGGGTATAAATTGGTACACCTTTACGGGATCTCAGGTGCCACTAATGACGCAGGTGAGTATATATCCTCAGGTAAATCTGTACAAGTGTGTGTGTGTGTGTGTGTGTGTGAGTGTGTGTGTGTGTGTGTGTGTCAGCTGTCAGGATGAGTCACCCCCCCCCCCCCCGGCTCCCGTGTCCGAGAATCCTTATAACTAACTAACTCTCTCTCTCTCTCTCTCTCTCTCTCTCTCTCTCTCTCTCTCCAGCAGGAAGCAGTAACACATGTTGTAATGCTGATAATTGTGGTGATAGTGGTAATGGTGGCGGTGGTGGTAATGGTGATGGTACTGATGGTGGTAATGGTGATGGTACTGATGGTGGTAGTTGTGCTAGTGGTGGTAGTGATGGTGATGGTACTGGTGGTGGTGGTGGTAGTAGTTGTGGTAGTGGTGGTGATGGTACTGGTGGTGGTAGTGGTGGTGATGGTAGTGGTGGTAGGGGCAGGTAAGGACAAGGTAAACATTAGCCACGAGCAGGTGAACGTCAGCGTGAAGTTGGCAACGTGTTTGTACATGTTGGGCAGTTTGTTTACTCTCAGCTTCCCGGGAAAACCCCAACACACACACACACACACACACACACACACACATCTCAATTCTCTCTCTCTCTCTCTCTTTAAGACAAGTTTCTCTCTCTGCTTTATCTCTCACTTTCCTCCGTCGCCCAAGTGCCGGTAACAATCTCACAGAGACTCTCAAACTCTCGTTCTCTCTCTCCCTCGAGTCTCGTAAGGAGGGCCCACCACATCTCCTGTCTCACCAAGTCTCTCTCTAGTTCTCTTAAATGTCTTCTCCTCCTCCCCCCCCCCTTCCTCAAGTCTCTCCTTCCCCCCCACCTGTCTCTTCTCCTTCCCTCCCCCCCCCCTTTTCCCCTCCAGCCAGTCTCTCCCCTCGTAACCTAACCACCACCACACTCCACACACCACCAGTCACCACCACAATCCACACAACACCACCACACTCCACACACCACCACCACACTCCACACACACCACCAGTCACCACCACAATCCACACCACCACCACACTCCACACACACCACCAGTCACCACCACAATCCACACTCCGCACACCACCACCACACTCCGCACACCACCACCACACTCCACACACCACCACCACACTCCGCACTCCACCACACACCACCACCACCACCCAGTTGGAGAGTTTGCTGTCATATTTTTATTTCCTCGACTCCTTAATTACACTGGCCACCAAATCTCCGTCAAATTACGAGTTAAAAGCTTGAGCTGCCGGCGGCTGTGTGGTGGCCAAACCTGCTGATTGGTGGCCTCTTGGACGTGTGTGGCCAAGTGGTACGTGTGGCCAAGTGGTACGTGTGGCCAGGTGGTACATGTGGCCAAGTGGTACGTGTGGCCAGGTGGTACGTGTGGCCAGGTGGTACGTGTAGCCAGGTGGTAATTTTAGCCAGGTGGTACGTGTGGCCAGGTGGTACGTGTAGCCAGGTGGTACGTGTGGCCAGGTGGTACGTGTGGCCAGGTGGTACGTGTGGCCAGGTGGTACGTGTGGCCAGGTGGCACGTGTGGCCAGGTGGTGTGTGATAAAGCTAATCTGACCCTAGCTACACACAAAGCTAAGCTAAGCTAACCCCACACAAAGCTAACCTAACCAAACACACACAGGGGTATAACATGAACATTTAACTTCGAGTATTAACTAAATCCGATACACGTCACGGTGGGAGCTGCAACAACACAGCCCATAAAGTAGTGAATTAACCACGGGGCGGGGCAGGGGGGAAAGCGGGGCGGGGCAGGGGGGAAAGCGGGGCGGGGCAGGGGCAGGGGGGAAAGCGGGGCGGGGCGAGGAGAGGCGGGGCGTAGTGAGGGAACGTATGGTAAGACAGGGGCGTGGCGGGGCTAGTTACCAAAACGCCACAGCCATGTTTAGTCCTGTGGCAGACATGGGGGGGAGGAGGGGGGTGAGAGGGGCGGGAGGGGGGGGGGTTGAGGGGGTGAGAGTGAGCGGGAAGGGAATGATAAGGGCGGGAGAGGGGCGGAAGGGGTTGAAAGGGCGAGACAAGGTTGAGATGAGAGGAGGGCACACACACACACACACACACACACACACACACACACCCCGTAAGGGATTATGTAACACCTAATGTAATAAATGACTCACTGCTGTAACTCAAACGGTCTCACCCACTGTAACTTGAGATACAGTGTTCTATGTATCCAATTATCTCTCATTATCATTATTGTTATTACCTGGTACTACTGTCATCATCATCATCATTGCAATACTAATATATTTATTATCATTATTATCACCATTATTATTATTATTATTATTATTATTGTCAATATATTTCTTATACAGTAAACAGTCACAAGTGTACAGGGAAACACACGCAAGCACGCACTCACACTCACACACACAACACACACACACACACACACACGAGAGAGGAGACCTTGGTGACGCGCTGAGTGGGATTAGAGGCTGATTCCTACCTACCTCCTTTCCCTCACCACCCTTCCCTCTCTTCCTCCTCAACCTCTCCTTTCCTCTCCCACGCACCTTCCCTCACCACCACCCACCACCAAGCCAGCAGGTGCGCCCAGGTAGTTAAAATTAATTAGCGTGATAACACCGCTCACGGGGGTCGACAAGTACACTTTTAAAGAGCATTGTTTACCACTTAGGGGGTCTCGTTATACACTCTACAGCCCCACTCAACACTCTTTAAATACACTTACAGACTTTAAACGCACTCAGAATCTTTAAACCCACTCACACACTCTTAATCCGACTCACACATTCTTAAACCCACTCACACACTCTTTAAACCCACTCACACTCTTAAACCCACTCACACACTCTTAATCCCACTCACACACTCTTAAACCCACTCACACACTCTTAATCCCACACACACTCTTTAATCCCACTCACACACTCTTAAACCCACTCACACATTCTTAAACCCACTCACACATTCTTAAACCCACTCACACACTCTTTAATCCCACTCACACCTACAGTCATGCTCAGAAAAAATATACCTTAGGATTAATTTTATAAGGAAAACAAATTCATGTGAGGTCTCTGTCTGTCTGTCTGTATGCATGTCTGTCTGTCTGTATGTATGTATGTATGTATGTATGTCTGTCTGTCTGTGTCTGTCTTCTC
Source organism: Homarus gammarus (assembly GCA_958450375.1). Lineage (NCBI taxonomy): Eukaryota > Metazoa > Arthropoda > Malacostraca > Decapoda > Nephropidae > Homarus > Homarus gammarus. The sequence continues at coordinate 1,276,691 of CAUDMG010002352.1, read as the reverse complement.
TGCCTGCCTGTCTGTCTGTCTCTCTCCTCCCGCAGCACCCACGTGATCCTTCAGTGCCCCCCGCCAGAGCTCCTACAGGCTAGACCAGGTGATCCATCAAAGGGCGTCTTACCTGGCGGTTATTATGAGACAATCAATTACCTGAGTCAATCACTCCACCAGGTGATTGATGAAGGGGTGAGGTGACTGGTGGAGGGGGGTGAGGTGAGTGATTGAGGGGGGGGGGGGAGAGCCAGGTGACTGATGGGCAGGGGGGGGGGCACTGGTGTCTGTCTGTCCTAACGACCTCGCTCACTGGTTAAGAGGACCATACCCACAGTCTTAATGGGTCTTAACCTAACCTAACCTAATGGGTCTTAACTACTCGGGCAACACGCGGCAGTGGTGAGGGCGTGACCAAGTATGGAAGAGAGGAAACGCCGAGGTGGTGTGTGGGTCTTACAACACTCCTCCACACACACCCACGCTGGCCTTACTCACGGGCGGCGCCCTCAACTGTGGTGGTCGGAGTGGGCGGCAGGAGGGCGGTTGATGCCTTGTGGATGGTGGGCGAGTGTGGTATATGTGGGTGGCGCGAAGGTGGATAAGGTGGGTATGTAAAAGGATGGACCTAACATAAGAACATAATGAAAGAAACTGCAGCGGGCCTATTGGCCCATACGGGACAGTTCCATTTACACCCAACCCCTATTGCTCATATATCCATCCAACCTATGTTTGAAGCTATTCAGCGTATTCGAGTTAATGATGATATTTGGTAACTTGTTCCATTCATCCACTACTCTGTTTCCAAACCAGTGTTTACCTATTTTGCGCCTAAATTTAAATTTGTCTAATTTAAAACCATTGTTACGAGTTCGCTCCTGGTTGGATAGTTTGAGTACCTTTGTTATATCACCTTTCTTCAGCCCCGATTTCCATTTATACACCTCTATCAGGTCGCCCCTCACCCTACGTCTCTCGAGGGAGTGCAAATTAAGATGCTTTAACCTGTCTCTGTACTCAAGGTTCCTAATGCCCGGGATTAGCCTTGTCATCCTCCCAATGACGGGGTTTTGGACAGTTCACACATTAACAGATCACTCTGCAGAATGGCCTATTTAGTCAAAAAGTTGTATACCGGTATATATATATTGTTGTAGTGGCCTCTCCAGGTTAGTGTGTGCGGGGGAGGGAGCACTGGCCGAGGGTAAACAACAGCTGATCCGTCCAACACCCGCAACACAAACAACAAAAACTACAACACAACCAACAACACCTGACACACAATAGCAGCCTGTCTGAAGGATCTGGGCACACACACACACACACAGGGAGACAATCTACTAACAAACTCCATAAACGACGTCATCAGCCCCAGGTTATATGAACCACCCCGGGAGGCATGTCTACCTCTCTGATTGTCTTGTGTGTGTGTGTGTGCGTGTGTGTGCATGTGTGTGTGCGTGTGTGCGTGTGTGTGTGTGTGCGTGTGCGTGTGTGTGTGTGTGTGGTGCAGGGTTTATTTTTGAAAACATGAGATAATTTCCTGACTTTAAAAATAGACGCCCACAATAAGAGTCTCTGGTGGAACTCGTGCGGACAAGAATCACTGCTGGGGGAGGTTGAGGGGTGGGGGTTGAATGGTGGGGGGTTGAAGGGTGGGGGGGTCGAGTAGTGGCGTGTGGGAGGTCATACGAGGTCGGGAGTCATATGAGATTTGGGTCACGCGAGGCTAAGGTCATGTGATGCCTACAGGGTCTTGTAAAGCCAGGTCATGGGAGGTCTGGGAAGGAAGGTATGGGTAACAGAGGTGGTGATGAGGGAGAGCCAGGTGAGAGAGAGAGAGAGAGAGATAACTGGCTCATGCAGGTAAAGGGTGTGTGTGGGTGTGTGTGTGTGTGTGGCATGAGGTGCGTGGGTAGGCTATCACTTCCCCTCCACACACACACCCACCCCTTCCCCCCACACCCACACACCCCTCACCCACACACTCAACCCTCCCCCCCCCCAGCCCTTCACTCTCAGGACCAGAATGCAATTTCAGTTCCAGACATTTTCCCAACACAAAAACCCACTGAAGTTAGTTTTGTCAATTACATTTCCCAGCCTTACAGAACCTTGCCACTGGGGACACGATCAAGGGGACACGACTGAGCTAGTGGCGGCTGGAACTATCGCTGTCTAAGAGTGAGTATGTCGGCAGTGCAACTCTCAGAGCGAACACAGGTACAATGGTTCGACTTCTACAGCAACTGGGTCAAGAGGCTTAGAGAGAGAGAGAGAGAGAGAGAGAGAGAGAGAGAGAGAGAGAGAGAGAGAGAGAGAGAGAGAGAGAGAGAGAGACTTCCTACCTGACATATTATTCACAACTATCACCAACCCTCAGAGCTGCTGCAAGAGACGTACACCACACCACCACCACGCTCGAGTGCAGTCTACCTGACGAGTGAGCCTTGAGTGTGTGTCTTCAAGGTGCACTGAATGAAGTTAAAAGTTATATAATGTTTTCTTTCTTTCACTCATTCATTTTTTCTTTCTTTCTTTCATTACCATTCAGAATACATAAGAATACAGAGAGAGTCAGGTATACAGTACAGGTAGACCGATCAGCTGTTTGGTAATGGGTTTGTTTACATTCATCAGCTGTTTGGCTGTTCTTACCCCCCCCCCCCCCCGCACACATCTCTCTGTTGCTTCCTCCTCTCATATATCCCTCACATCACAACGCCCACCACCACCGCAAGACATCACAACACATCACAACACATCACTGCCACACATCACAACACACCACTGCTACACATCACAACACATCACTACAACACATCACTGCTACACATCACAACAAACCACTGCTACACATCACAGCTACACATCACTGCTACACATTACCCTCATTACAGTGAAGTAGTTAGTACATGTGACCGGAGCAGTGATGACCTAAGCTGACCCCATTACCGCTAATCACCTCGTTATTCTACCTTAATGACCAATAGTTTCATCCTCACTAACATCATCACCCGTCGCTAATGATGGATGCCAGAAGAATTAACTGACTGATTTCACCCACCTCATCCACACTAATCACCTGTCACCCAACACTCAAGTTCATCCACACACCTGTCACCCACCACACACCTGTCACCCACCACGCACACGTCACCCATCAACACCCAAACCACCTCATCTACACCCTCTCACTACTCCCTCATCCATCACTCCTCTCCCTGACTTAAACACTAGCCCTAATCACTCCCTCCGTGACCCTGACCCCCCTCCCTCCCTCCCTCCCTCTTATCTACAACCTATCTTACTTTTCCTTTTACTCTTTCCTTATCTCCCTCTCCCTTTCCAATCCCTCGGTCTTCCTTCCCCTCCCTCCCTCTCACCTACCTTCCCTTTTCTCCCCACTCTCTACCTCTCTCCTCCCTCTCCCTACCTTCCCTTCACCTCCCTCCCTCCCTCCTCCATCCTCCCGTCAGCTCATCTAAATCCCATCATTAATCTCCATCACTCAACCAATCCCATTACTGGGTCACAGGGCCGGGGACCTTGTGTTGGAGACTTACCTCCCTCACTCCCCACCCTCCTCTCCCCACCCTCCCCCCCCCCCACTCTATCCAACATTTACATACCAATCCCGATAATGTGGTTGGATCCTCTTCCTGACATATCAAATAACATCATACCTCTTCCTCCTCCTCCTCTCATCGGCACAGTTCACTTCACGTCTACCTCCTACTTTCCCTCCCTCTACCTCCCTCCCCTACCCTCACCTCTCCCGCCTAACATCATAAACACAGACGGGGATAAAGTTACAATACCCGGACTTAACAAACTTGATGCTGAAGGGATAAAGCAAATATATATCCCCGTTAGGTCTCGCTATCTCAAACCTTAACCCCTCAGAGGATAACGTCACGATATGGGAGCCTGGTTAATGACGTTGGGGAGATGTCCTTAACTTTAACCTGTTCTAACAATACCAGATGGGGAGCTCTACACCCCCCACCCCCCCCCCCCCACAGAGCCAGGTGGTGGAGGGGGCCACAGAGGAGGTGATAAAAACTGATGGTCATATTAACCCGAGGTAGTGACGTGAGCCACCTTACATGTATGAGGGGAGTCACACACGCCCACACATGCTTACATACGCCCACACATGCTCACCTGTGACCTCACCAACACACCTGTGACCTTACCAACACACCTGTGACCTTACCAACACACCTGTGACCTCACCTACCCTATACAAACCACCTCAGTTTGACCCAACATCTTGCATCGGGCACAAGACACATGTACAGTACTGGTTAAAGTCACCGAAGTGTTACGAGACAATAGATGACCCCCCCCCCCCCACGAGAGGTCATCATGGGAGGAGGTTATCTTAAGAGTGGCCGCAGAGGACCAAGGGAAGAAGAGGAGGAGGTGGTGGTGGTGGTGGTTAAGCTGCACTGCGTCACTTCCTTCCTCCTCCTCCTCCTTGTGCCGAGGATGGTTGTACTGCGTGAGGGCCAGGTTAGTGATGGCCACCCACAGCATAACCACCCACTTCTCCACCCCCACACCACCACTACTACTACCCATCCACCCACACATCCTCACACCCCCACCACAACCACCACACTCTACCACCACCACCACTGCAAGGAGCACTAGATGGTACAGCTTGTAATTATCAAAACGATTTATTCTTATTGAACGAGATAAACAGACAGACGCCTTTAATGATTGTTATAATAGTTAACCCCGTAACAGTGACGTCTACCCTAATAGTTCATCTATAAAGGGGTTAAGTTATCGAAGAGATTAAGTCGTACTAAAGGGGTTAAGTCATCATACTCAAGGGGTTAAGTCATCATACTCAAGGTGTTAATATCTCAGGTAACAAACACAGGAAATTAAAATAAACAAAAAACAAACAAATAGACCCAAAGGTGAAACACATCAGGTGATTAGTAAATTATCCCAGGTAATTATCCAGGTACAATTTATTATCATTACGAATGCTATAAAGATCACCTGGTGGTACTTAGCGTCCAGGTAATGTAAACAAAAGGTGATGCTATTTAATTACTGTTCGTAATTATTATTGCTAAGATTTATTATAATCTAAACATGTTTTTAATTAATTATTGGATTGCTTAATGATGGTAATTTAATTTAATTTTTATAGAAGGAAAAAAGTGAATAATGTTAATGAGTAAATAAATATATAACTATTGTATAAAAGTTTATTCATAAAGTCTATGTATAATATATCACGTGACTCATCAATCTGTCTTAACACAACAATAACTACTACTGCCCCGCCCCGCCCCGCCCCGCCCCATTAAGTGTTAACCTCTCCGGCGTGGTGGTGATTTAGGATACTTGAACAGCTTACTAACTACAGACTCAGGGAACAGCACTACGATTCAATGGTGGGGGTGGGGTAGGGTGAGGTGGGGTAGGGGTGGGGTAGAGTGAGGTGGGGTAAGGCTGAGAGAGGCGAGTAAGGGCGAGGCGGGGGTTGAGATGGTAGTAATCAATACCCACTACTCGCCAGTGTGTGTGTGTGTGTATGTGTGTGTGTAAGTATTGTAGTCAAGTCGTCACACGGCCTGCTGTTTACTGTGACCTGCCCCTCCCCCGCCCCCCACCTACTATTTCCCCCCCACCCTGCACCCCCCCCTCCCCCCACCCACCATGGTTACCTCGCCACGCTGGAACCAATATTGAAATCCGGGTGAGCAGTAACGTAGAGTTCAGCGCGCACGCACACGCACACACACACACACACAAGCACGCGCCGCCATAGTTGACACCTTCGCATAATCCTATAGTCAGTTTACGAGATCCTACTGGAGAAAGTCCTACCGGGGGAAGTCCTACGGGGGGAAAATCATACGGGAAAAGAGTCCAAGGGGAAAAATACCATTAGCTAGAGTTTCCTAAATCCCTATACCCCACTAAGACATAATCCCCACCTAATCCCCAGGTGGATTAGTGTAGGCGGGGGTTAGTTTTACCGCGTCAATGATAATAATCGTCTCTTAAGATTTACAACACGGTGAAGTTAACAGTTAATATTCCGACTCTCCTAACCTAACCTGTTAACTGATACAATAACAACAAAAACAATAACAACAACAATAACAATAAGCATCCCCCGGTAACACACACACACACACACACACACTTTATCGACATCGTTACGACCCACAAGACCTTCCGATACATTAACGTCACACTCTCTTAACACCAACCTAACTTACCTCCAACACCCTGCAGACGGATACACCGATAACACTAGTATTATTTACACAGTTAATTAATTTATTCTTGAATGCCGTGTTTCGTCCAGCTGCTGTGAATGTAACCGTTTGTTTACACTCGAGAGATACGTCAGGTTACGCGCCATATTCCTTCACTATATACGGGTTAGGTTAGGTTGTTTATATAATTTCGACGGGTTTTACGTCTACTTTTATTAAGATATAAATAAAATATGGAGAACAAATTTGCAATACTAATAAAATCATAATAACTTGGCCCTCTCCCCCCCTCCCTTCCCCTTCCTAACCTACCCACTCCTCTCTTTCCTACGTTCCCCTATCCACAACCCTTGCCTCCCATCTCTTCCCCCACTCCTCCTCCCTACCCCCTCCAAAGAACCTCTACCTACACAAAATCTCAAATATTCCTCCATTAAATTTTCCCCCAAAGAGAAGATATTAATGTATTATGTCCCACTTACCTACGACACAAAGATTCCTCACCCCAAGTTTTATCCCCTAGATTCTCCCCCTTTCTCCCCAAGTTTCTCCACTAGTTCCTCCCCCTCTCGCAAGTTTCCTCCCCTAGATTCTCCCTTTCTCCCCACTACTCCCCAAGTTTCTCCCCCACACACGTTAAACTTCCCCACGTTACTAGAGACGCGGGAACCAAACACTCCCTTAACTTATTGCTTCACTTAACCTACATCTGTTTACATTACGTCTTCAAAAGTCGAAAAGCGAGATAAGATTTGCTCTCTCTCTCTCTCTCTCTCTCTCTCTCTCTCTCTCTCTCTCTCTCCACTTAATAACGAAGAAGGAAAATTAACTTGTAAACCTTTGTGTGTGGGGGGGGGGGGGGGGAGAGAGAGCAAATACCCACGGTGAAGATAACTCCCCCTTCCCCCCACCAACCATTACTGAGACACACATACACGGTAAAGATAAACCCCCTAAAACCCCTGGCTGGTAAATATAACTCAACACTTTTCCCGCCAAATCTCCAACATTACCGATAATTTCCCGCCATATCTCGCTGGATGTCAATAATACCAGAGATGATATCCCGACCTCAGCTGAACTTTTACCTCACATTCCTTACCTCAGATGGTCGCCATAACTGCTACCTGAGAGAGAGAGAGAGAGAGAGAGAGAGAGAGAGAGAGAGAGGGAGAGGGAGAGGGAGAGAGAGAGAGAGAGAGAGAGAGAGAGAGAGAGAGAGAGAGAGAGAGAGAGAGAGGTTTATATCTGCATCTCCGAATTACCGATAATATGTGTTTACGTTTATGTCAATGGGGTGGAGACACTCGTATGCATCATCACACTTGGGGCAGCAGACACACTTGGGCCAGCAGACACACACACACACACACACACTTAGGGCAGCAGACACACTTGGGCCAGCAAACACACACTTGGGACAGCAGCCACACACTTGGACCAGCAGACACACACTTGGACCAGCAGCCACACACTTGGGGCAGCAGACACACGCTTGGACCAGCAGACACACTCGGTATACATCATCACGCTTGGGGCAGCAATAACCAGGCAGTAAGAGAGACACTTCACAACCTCTTCACAAGTGTCAACCAAAATCCTTGACTGTGGAGGTGATGAAATATTCAGGTGCTCCCAGCGGCCTCCCTCACGGCCTCATGAAGCACTGGTTTACTTCCTCCTCTCTCACGCTCTCTCTCCCAACAACCACGGCGGACCTTAGACAACCCAACAACCACGGCGGACCTTAGACAACCCAACAACCACGACGGACCTTAGACAACCCAACAACCACGGCGGACCTTAGACAACCCAACAACCACGGCGGACCTTAGACAACCCAACAACCACGACGGACCTTAGACAACCCAACAACCACGGCGGACCTTAGACAACCCAACAACCACGACGGACCTTAGACAACCCAACAACCACGGCGGACCTTAGACAACCCAACAACCACGACGGACTATAACCCCATCCAAGAAGTTCAATTCCCAGTAAATTCCTTTATTGTTGTAGACCAAAATACTGGTCCCTGGAGCTTGTTGAGGTGGCGGCCGTCCCCCCCCCCCCCCACTGTCTGTCTTGTCAACATTAAGACCCGCTGATAAAGACCCAGACCCGGTGTATATTGGAATTGGTGGAGGGGGGAGGGGGGTGAGGGGGGAGAAGGGAAGTGTGGGAGGGGAGGGCCAGGGGAAAGGGAAGTGGGAGGTGGAAGAGAGGAGGAAAGAAGTGGACTGGAAGTGGGGGGGGATTACAGAGGCGTGGTGGACCAGAGGGTGAGGAGGGGGGGAGGAGAAGAGGGGAAAAAGGGGACACAAACACACAAACATTAACCCCCAACACACACACAGACCCACACACCCACACCCCACACACCCACCCCCACACCCCACACACACACACCCACACCCCACACCCACACCAGCCGCCCTCCGGTCTCTCCGCCTTGGGAAATTTTCGCCGTGGTAACCTGACGGGGGGCAATTTCCTCCACTGTACCCACAAGACCCATAACGTAACAGTCCGCCCGGATATTGTGGGAGAGGGTATGATGGTGGGTGGGCGGGGGTATGGTGGCATGTGGGCGGGGGTATGGTGTATGGACATCCTCTCTCGAGTTACTGAACGGAGACGAAGTTTCAGACGGACGGACGGACAAGGACAACACACTGTGCCTCCGATAGCAATGGAATTCGATACCTTCTCCCCCCTCACACCTCACTCTCCCTCACACCTCACACCCTCCCTCACACCTCACACTCTCCCTCACACCTCACACTCTCCCTCACACCTCACACTCTCCCTCACACCTCACACCCTCCCTCACACCTCACTCTCTCCCTCACACCTCACTCTCTCCCTCACACCTCACACCCTCCCTCACACCTCACACCCTCCCTCACACCTCACACTCTCCCTCACACCTCACACTCTCCCTCACACCTCACTCTCCCTCACACCTCACTCTCCCTCACACCTCACACCCTCCCTCACACCTCACACTCTCCCTCACACCTCACTCTCCCTCACACCTCACACCCTCCCTCACACCTCACACTCTCCCTCACACCTCACACCCTCCCTCACACCTCACTCTCTCCCTCACACCTCACACCCTCCCTCACACCTCACTCTCTCCCTCACACCTCACTCTCCCTCACACCTCACTCTCCCTCACACCCTCCCTCACACCTCACTCTCTCCCTCACACCTCACTCTCCCTCACACCTCACTCTCCCTCACACCTCACTCTCTCCCTCACACCTCACACCCTCCCTCACACCTCACACCCTCCCTCACACCTCACTCTCTCCCTCACACCTCACTCTCTCCCTCACACCTCACTCTCCCTCACACCTCACTCTCCCTCACACCTCACACTCCCTCACACCTCACTCTCCCTCACACCTCACTCTCCCTCACACCTCACACTCTCCCTCACACCTCACTCTCCCTCACACCTCACTCTCCCTCACACCTCACACCCTCCCTCACACCTCACTCTCTCCCTCACACCTCACACCCTCCCTCACACCTCACACCCTCCCTCACACCTCACTCTCTCCCTCACACCTCACTCTCTCCCTCACACCTCACTCTCCCTCACACCTCACACTCCCTCACACCTCACTCTCCCTCACACCTCACTCTCCCTCACACCTCACACTCTCCCTCACACCTCACACTCTCCCTCACACCTCACACCCTCCCTCACACCTCACACTCTCCCTCACACCTCACTCTCCCTCACACCTCACACTCTCCCTCACACCTCACACTCTCCCTCACACCTCACACTCTCCCTCACACCTCACACTCTCCCTCACACCTCACACCCTCCCTCACACCTCACACTCTCCCTCACACCTCACTCTCCCTCACACCTCACACTCTCCCTCACACCTCACACCCTCCCTCACACCTCACACCCTCCCTCACACCTCACACTCTCCCTCACACCTCACACCCTCCCTCACACCTCACTCTCTCCCTCACACCTCACTCTCCCTCACACCTCACACCCTCCCTCACACCTCACACCCTCCCTCACACCTCACACCCTCCCTCACACCTCACTCTCCCTCACACCTCACTCTCCCTCACACCTCACACTCTCTACCGGACTCTCAACCTCCACTACATTCAAAATTCTCTCGGCTAAAGCTTCATTGCTCATTCTGTCACAGCTAAAACTCTAAATAACTCACATAAAAGCCTCATTACCGACGACTCATAAAAGCTATACTCATAAGCCTCCTCGGAAGCTTCATTAAAAACTTTCTCAATAAGCTAAAACTCATAAGTCTTCCCTTTTTAAGCATTATTACACAACTCTCGTCTGATACATAATTTAGGCTGTGTGTGTGTGTGTGTGTGTGTGTTACTCTCAGGTAGGAGGTGAGACACTGTGGGGTAGGAGAAACACTCAAGTAGGGGGAGGGAGGGTAGGGACAACTGTGGACCCCCCCTTAATATGACCCCCTGAAACTTATAATGAAAACCTTAACTACCTCCTCCTCCCCCTGCCACCCTTCCTCCCATTCCCCCTCCCCTACCTTACCCTCCCTCCCCTACCTTGCCCTCCTTTCCTCCCCCTGCCCACCCCCTTCCTTCCCCTGCCCACCCCCTACCTTCCCCTAACCTCTTTCCCTCTCCCTCCTCCCGCACCATCGTGAAGACCCAGAAGAAAGTATTCAACCTTTTCCTCGTCGTCTCCTCCCGCAGTGGCCGCAATTTCCATCGTGTTGCCGCCAGCGGAGATTAACAATATTTTCAACTCCCGCAGAGGAGGAAAATGAGACCGTCGCTCCCATGAACTACCAGTACTACCACCACTACTACCACCATCACCGCTACTACCAACACCACCACTAGTACTACCACCATCACTATTACCACTATCACCACTAGTACTACCACCACCACCACTATTACCACCAGCAGAATTACTACTACTACTAACACCACCACCACTACTACCACCTCCTTCCCGTCAGTAGGTCGACCTCCTCCTCCTCCCCCGTCAGTAGCGCACAGAGGACAGGGCTGGACTGACCAAAGGCTACACTCACAAAGTTCTTGGTTACAAAGTTATAATGGGGGAGAAGAGTTGTCGTCAAAAGAACAACAAGCTTTATAAACACACGACCCCCCCCTCCCCCCCCCCCCCGAGATCCGGTGAGAGACGGACGGACGGACGGGTGTTGCTCTGGTCCTGTCGTGGCTGGCTGGCTATTACCATCGTCTTCACTAATAGTTGAGGGTACGACTGGTGTGTTGGTTTGGTTAGGTCAGGTCAGGTCAGGTTAGGGTTGTGTTAGGATGGACGTAGTTAGGTTAAGGTTACGATACATTATGCTCCGACACACACACACACCTCGTCATTCCCTCACTGACCCTGGGGGGCGTGAGGGGGGGGGGGAGGTATCCAAACAGCTGCACCAAAGCCGACAACAAAAAACAAACAAAAGCAACACAAAACATCAACACAACAGAAACTTTAGCGGAAATACATAGCCTGCCCCCCCCACCACCACCCCTTACCCCCTCCCCCACCCCTTACCCCCTCCCCCACCCCTTCCGCCCCCCGCGACACAAAGTAAACAAAGGTTGATAAGTAATGACGACGACTGTATTTAACCCAAGGAGACCGAACCCCAAGGAGACCGACTGAACCCCAAGGAGACCGAACCCCAAGGAGACCGACTGAACCCCAAGGAGACCGACTGAACCCCAAAGAGACCGAATCCCAAGATCGAGAGACCGAGGCTGGAAAACATCAGTCAAGGTCACGAGTTTATGTTAATGTCGTCTACTAATTGGTACTAAGAGAGTCTCCCCTCCCCCCACTAAAATAATAATAATAATAATAATAATAATAAATAAATAAACGCTGTGAGGAGAATGCGGCGGCGGACAAGCCCTGAGGCGGAGCTGGTAATGGGGGAGATAACGGAGGTGAGAGGCGAGGTGAGGGGTGAAGGGTGAGGTGAGGGAGGGGTGGGGTGAGGTGGGGTGAGGGGTGAGGTGAGGGGTGAGGGGTGAGAGGTGAGGGGGTGGGGTGGGTGGGGTGAGGGGTGAGGTGAGGGAGGGGTGGGGTGGGGGGAGTTAACGCGACGCTGACCAGTGATTATGCAATACACCTTCCCCCCTCCCCCTCCCCCTCCTCCACCATGATCTGCGTCTTATTCATCCTCTCCTCCTCCTCCTCCATCATCCTCTCCTACTTTCACCATTTTTCTTGTCCTATTTTGGGGTCTGTATTCTTTATCACTGTCTTACTAATTCCAGGTTGGTCGTGTACAGAAGCCGCTCGGGGGGTGGGGGGTGGGGGGGAGAGTAGGGGGTAGGGGTGGGGATGTCTTCTTCTTCCTCCTCCTCCTCCTCCCTCACTCTTGTCGTCCTTCCAGCTCTTGTTTATCTTAATTTTCTCTTCTCTTTTCTTCATATTTTCGTCTTATTCTCTGTCTTCTTCTTTGACTTCATGTACATTATCTTCCTGGTTCACACACACACACACACACACACACACACACACACTAACAAGAAGAACCCAGAAATAAACAAAAAAAATTCTCTCATATTTACAGCTAGGCGCGTGGCTCTCCCCTCTCCCCACCACCCCCTCTCTCCCCACTCCCCTCTCCCTACCACCCCCTCTCTCCCCACCACCCCCTCTCTCCCCACTCCCCTCTCCCCACTCCCCTCCACCCCCTCTCTCCCCACTCCCCTGACATGATAGATAACAAAATTAATAAAAAATAATAAAAATAAAATTAATCCAGAAAGTAAAAAATAAATAAAAAATTATACAAAAATGGTAAAAAAAAACTAAAAATAAATAAATAAATTGAAACAAAAAGAAAAATATACAAAAGGCGTAAAAAAAGTTAAGAGTAATATATATATTTTTAAAAATCTACGTTACATATATTATCATGGTAGTACGAGGCAGGATATGATAACATCCCCTAAGATAACAAGGTGTGGTGGCGGCGTGAGGCTATGACGTCATTAAACAAGTGAGGAGTGTGTGGCGGTGTGTGAGGCTATGACGTCATTAAACAAGTGAGGAGTGTGTGGCGGTGTGTGAGGTTATAACGTCATCACCAGAGTACGTCGTCTCTAGTGTTGTTGTGATGCCTCGCCAGAACACCTCCTCCTCCTCCTCCTCCCTCTTCTTCCTCCCGACTATCATAACTCCGTCTTCTTCACCACCTCCTTCTCCCCGTCTTCCTTACCTCCTCCTCCTCCTCCTCCCGTCTTCCTTACCTCCTCCTCTTCCTCACCTCCTCCTCTTCCTCACCTCCACTTCATTTCTTCCTCCCATCACCACCATTAACACACTACTACACACACACCGATAAGTAACAGGAACACACATAAGTAACAGTAACACACAAGGAACACAGAACTGGTCCCAGTGTAAGATGTTCCAGGGAGGAAAACAAAATAAAGACTCACTGAGACAGAGACAAAAAGACGCCACAAGTGACTTTTTTTTCTGTAAAGTTTTAAGATGCGAGTTATGTCTTTTACTCCCCCCCCCCCACAAGGAGAGAGAGGGGGGGAGGGGGGAGAGGGAGAGAGAGGGGGAGAGAGAGGGGGGGAGCGGGAGTATGATAGATAGAGAGAGAGAGAGGGGGAGAGAGGGGGGATGAGAGAGGGGGTGAGAGAGGGGGGGGGCTAGGACTTTCTCAGGGAATATTATTAAGTCATGACTGAAGAGTAATATAATTTAACGTACTATATAACCTGGTCTTCCCGTTGTCACTTAACACACACACACGAGGTATTGCTGTTCGACACCACAACCACATCCAGCCCATACGTGCACGAACTGATCGCTATAAGAACAGCCCAGTCCCAACCATTGTAAAAATTATCAATAACTTGTAATACTGTAACACTGTCACTATGTTGAAATGAACTGTAGTTTGAGCTTTTCCCCATCTAGTTATTATATGTCTTATTTGTGTCACTTATGTTACTTGTATATTATTTGTAATTCGTAACCCATTCCCCAAATATGTAACTGTATATTTTCAGCCTTCTGGCTGCCAAGCTCTTTCAATAAACCGTTAATTATTATTATTATTATTATTATTATCTCTACCCAACACCACACCACCATCACCTCACTATACCCAACCCCACCCCATCCAACCTTAACCATACCTCACCTCACCCAAACCGACTCTACCCAACCTCAACCTAACCCGACCTCACACTACCCCTCCCCCCCCCCATTACCTTATCTCCTTCCCTTGAGGTAATAAAAAGGAATTAGAGATACTTCCTACCTCCTCTCTCTCTCTCGGTGTGTGTGTAGGTCCGCCCCTGATATCGAGTCTTTTTTTATGTGGTTCAGATATATGAGACTGAACCCCTGAGCTTCGAACCTTTCCAATAACACATTAGTGGAAGAAGGTTCATATCTGTTGTTCATGTTGGGGCGAGTTGGGGGAGGCTAGAGGCCATTAAAAAAAGTAGTAGTAGTAGTAGTAGTAGTAGTAGTAGTAGTAGTTATAAATAACAATAATTAAAACAAATAATAATAATAACAATAATAATAACCAGTTAGTCCCCACCGACCATAGCGTCTCGGGTCAAGTACCAGGAGTAAACAGCATTAAGGAAAGTTTAGTTACCAGAGCAGCCGCCAGAGAGCACCACGTCCTTGACTCACTTATTAAAGGCACTTAACCCCTTTTAGTACAACGACTTAACCCCCTTAGTACCACGTCATCATACTCAAGGGAACCGGGTATCGTATTCAAAGGGTTAAAACACCGTACTCAAAGGGTTAAACTATCGTACTGAAGGGGTTAAGCTATCGTACTGAAGGGGTTAAGCTATCGTACTGAAGGGGTTAAGTTATCGTACTGAAGGGGTTAAGTTATCGTACTGAAGGGGTTAAGTTATCGTACTGAAGGGGTTAAGTTATCGTACTGAAGGGGTTAAGTTATCGTACTGAAGGGGTTAAGCTATCGTACTGAAGGGGTTAAGCTATCGTACTGAAGGGGTTAAGTTATCGTACTGAAGGGGTTAAGCTATCGTACTGAAGGGGTTAAGTTATCGTACTGAAGGGGTTAAGTTATCGTACTGAAGGGGTTAAGCTATCGTACTGAAGGGGTTAAGCTATCGTACTGAAGGGGTTAAGTTATCGTACTGAAGGGGTTAAGCTATCGTACTGAAGGGGTTAAGTTATCACACTGGGAAGGCTGGTATCGTACTCTTGAGCATAATCGCATCAACAACCACAGCTGACAAAGCAATTCAAACACACACACACAACAACAATAATGACGTTTCTTCACTTCCACACACACAAAAAAGCATCCAAACATACCTGAGTTATCGCTACCAGGTGTATATTCCCTGTGATTTGATTTGCTTGTATTGGTATTTCTTATTAGTTCCTGGTAGTGGACGCGTATGAGCCCACTAACGAACCCCTGAACCACCGAACCTTTGAATCCTTGAAACCCCGAATCCTTTATGGTTAATAATGGAGTAATAATAATATTTAAACTCAATGATACCTGGATATAATCATAGGTATGTCTGTCTGTCTGTCTGTCTGCGTCTCTCATACATACATAAACAGTATAAATAAGTCATACAAATACAACACACACACACACACACCGCACGCACACACACACGCACACACCCACACACACACACACACACACACCGCACGCACACACACACACCGCACGCACACCGCACGCACACACACACACACACACCCCGCACGCACACACACACACACACACACCGCACGCACACACACACACACACACACCCCGCACACACACACACACCGCACGCACACAGCACGCACACACACACACCGCACACACCCCGCACACACACACACACACCCCGCACACACACACACACACCGCACGCACACACACACACACACACCCCGCACACACACACACACACCGCACACACACACACACACACCGCACGCACCTGGACAGCTCACAAAAAACACGAGACATAATTAAGTTGGTCAGTGTTGTTGTCGCCCCCAGGGTCATGGCGGTGCCTGGGGAGGTGAGCAGGGCGGCGGAGGAGGAGTCAAGGAACCGTGTAATTCCCTGTCCAATCTCTCTCTCCTTCCCAGAGTCAACAGGACGCAGGCAAATCCCCGCTCTTTTTCCTACTCCTGCAGGAAATTTACACCGAGATCTTGAGGCCCCGTAGGACCCCAGATTACACTTTGACGCCATGACCTTCACGACCCGTCCTTGCCTCTCCTACAGCAGGATGCTCCTGCTTACAGTAAGATCGACAGACCATGTAGGACCCAGATCCTTGACCCTCCTGTTGCTGCACAGTAATTACATCAAGACACTAAGACATTAATTCCCTCAGGACTCTCCAGCCGAAGGATACTGGTACAGCAGGACTCAAGAACATCCTTGCCTCTCCTATACTGCCACAACACCTGCAGATCCTCACGACTCACTACATAACGTTTATTCAGACACTAAGACCCCGAGGCTCTGTAGGACGCAGGACTCCACAAGGATCCCGAGGACCCGTACTACTTAAAATCCCTCATCATCCCTCCTGCAGGACATTTACAAGATAACACTGAGAAGTAACGGCCCTGTAGGACTCTAGGTCTTGACCTCTACTACTACAGGATATGTACACGAAGGCTTCCAGACCCTACAGGAGTTAAGATTCCTGCCTCTCCTACGGTAAGATATTTACAGTGAGACACTAAACCTAAGATCCCACAGACTCAAGATCCTACACTCTCCAGGACTCACAATAGGACTCCCCAACCCTCCTGGCTGTGATAATTAGGCGTCCCACAACCCAGCATCAGTGAGTGATTGACTGATGACTATACTGGACACTTCTACAGGACCCGTGAGCCCCCCCCCCCCCCCACCCTTTAATGGGTCCTTCGTTAGTAGAGGAAAAAACCGACAGGACAACACCCTCCTCAAACCCGACAGTACCCGACAGTAGTGCCCCATGGTCAGTACCTCCTGCCCGTACCTGCAGAACCCACCTCACCCCCAAACACAACCTCACTCTCCCCAACCTACATCTCCCCACACGGCCAGGGGGGGGGGGGGGGGCACACACACAGAGGGTAGAGTCGGGGGGAGGGTCGGGGGGCGCGGGGGGAACCATTTACCGGACCGTCACCCGCCACCTGCAGTAAATCCAGCCGCTGTCTCATTACTCCCTAAGTTTACCACCCGTGAATTAACACCAATTTATTACCATCAAGTAAGAAGGTGGCCACTTGAACCCCTTCCATCTTCCTGTCCAAATGTTCTCTGGTAACTACTGTGACCTGTACGTGTATGCCTCGACCTGTAGCTATGCCTGGACCTGTACGTATGTGTCTGGACCTGTAGCTATGCCTGGACCTGTACGTGTGTGTCTGGACCTGTAGCTATGCCTGGACCTGTACGTGTATGCCTCGACCTGTAGCTATGCCTGGATCTGTACGTGTGTGTCTGGACCTGTAGCTATGCCTGGACCTGTACGTGTATGCCTCGACCTGTAGCTATGCCTGGACCTGTACTTGTATGTCTGGCTGACTGAAATTACTGTAACTGAGCTCTTTACCGAACCCTAACCTAACCTGAATCTAACCTAACCTAACCAACACCAAAAGAATAAAAGAATAAATGAATGAATGAAGGAGAAAGAAAGAAAGAGAAAGAGAGAGACAGAGATAACACAAAACAACACCGATAAAAATAGAAGCAAAAAGGTCTGGGGGAGAGAGAGAGAGAGAGAGAGAGAGAGAGAGAGAGAGAGAGAGAGAGAGAGAGAGAGAGAGAGAGACAACGAATGAATGAAAGGCTTAGACGTAGAAAATAAGATGAAGACAAAAGAGAGAGAAAATAGCAAGAGACGGTAAAGGAATGAGACAAGAGGAAGAAAGGTGAGGAAGAGAGTAGGGGTTAAGAGGAGGGAGAGGGGGTTAAGGGGAGGGGGGAAGAGGGGAGGGGGGAAGAGGGGAGGAGTAAAGGGAGAGGGGGAGAGGGGAGAGAGGGTATCGGGTAAGGGGAAATGGGGGGGTTAGAAGTGAGAGCATATGAGGTTAGGGGGTGAGAGAATGGGGAGATGAGAGACTTAGGAGACAAGCAGGTGAGAGACAAAGGTAACGGGTGGGAAGTGAGAGACTGAGGAGGTGTGGGATTAATGATGTAGGGGTAAGGGGGAGGGGGAGGGGGGAGAAGGGGGGAGGGGGGAGGGATTAAAGACTAGTAAACAGTAGTAAACATTAGGCAAGAAGGACACACACACACACACAGGGAGGCGGGGAGGCGTCCATAAGAGTGAAGCCCTCCTGTGGGTCAAGGTCAACCCCGCCCTGCCCCTTCCTGTTACTGGTGATGGTGGTGATGGTGTTGGTGGTGATGGTGGTGATGGTGGTGATAGTGATGGTGGTGATAGTGATGGTGGTGATGGTGGTGATAGTGATGGTGGTGATGGTGGTGATGGTGATGGTGTTGGTGGTGATGGTGGTGATGGTGGTGTTGGTGGTGATGGTGGTGATGGTGGTGATAGTGATGGTGGTGATGGTGATGGTGATGATGGTGATGGTGTTGATGGTGTTGGTGGTGGTGGTGGTGATAGTGATGGTGGTGTTGATGGTGTTGGTGGTGATAGTGATGGTGGTGATAGTGATGGTGGTGATAGTGATGGTGGTGATGGTGGTGATGGTGATGGTGGCGATGGTGTTGGTGGTGATGGTGGCGATGGTGTTGGTGGTGATGGTGGTGATAGTGATGGTGGTGTTGATGGTGATGGTAGTGATAGTGATGGTGGTGGTGGTGATGGTGGTGATGGTGATGGTGGTGATGGTGTTGGTGGTGATGGTGGCGATGGTGTTGGTGGTGATGGTGGTGATGGTGGTGATAGTGATGGTGGTGTTGGTGTGTATGTAGGAAGGGGGGGGGGGTGGCGGCATTCATTCCTCTCTCTATCCCATGCCCCCTCCTTCCTTTTGTATCATCCTCCTATTCTCTTCCCTCCTTTCCTACCTCTTTCTCCTCTCTACCTCTCCCTTTCCTACCATCTTCCTCCCTCCCTCTTTCCTTCTTTCTTTGCCGTCTTCTCTTCCTCCCTCCTTCCCTCCTGTGGCTTCTTTCCTTCCCTCCTTTCCTATCTCTCTTTCTCCTCCCTCCCCCCCCCCTTCCACTCCCTTTATTAACCTACCATAATGTTCCTCTTTTTTTCCTATTTCCGCTGACCCCTATTCTTCCCTCCCCTCCCCTCCCCCCTCCATTCTTCTACACCTGCCCCCTTTTGGCCTACCTTCTCTACTTCTCCACACCCCTCCCTCACCCCCCCACCCTCAGCTACCACCATCTTAACCCCCTCCTCCTCTCCCACCCACCACCCTCACACCCTTACCTTCTCCCCCACCCCCACGCCCCCTTCTCCCCCACCCCCCCGCCCTCTTCTCCCACCAACACACTTCTATGCTAATTTAGTCAGTTCTCCGACAGTGACAAGATGGAATACTGAAGCAGAATTGTGTTAAGAGAAGGTGTGTGTATGTGTGTGTGTACCTGTGTGTGTGTGTACCTGTGATCGTGTGTGTACCTGTGATCGTGTGTGTGTGTGTGTGTGTGTGTACCTGTGTGTGTGTGTGTGTGTGTGTGTGTAGCTGTGAGCGTGCGTGTGTCGACCAAAACTTGTCAACAACATGATAAGAATCTGAAGTGAGTGACCCCGTGTTTTGAGGTGCTACGTGGTGACTGACTGACTGACACACACACACACACACATATAGCGGCCGGTGGAGGACCCGAGTTATGAGGACAATAATAACAAAAGATAAAAACAACAATAATAACAATACAGTAACAACAATAAGAGTAATAACAATAATAATAACAATAGTCATAAAAACAACACTAATATCTCACCCAGGTCGTCAGACAGACAGACAGACAGGGAGCGTCATTACCGTGTTTGAGTCGCTGTCTGCATTATCACCCTTACCTGAGGACAAAAAGATAATATTTAGTCCATACATACATACATACATACATCCAAGTTCCCTGCCAGCTACGACACACGATATTGACTTACAACAACAACAACAACAACAACTAACATATTAAAATTAGTTGGAAAATGTTATAAGCCGAGTGTAGTAATTAATGTTTGACTTTCTTACTTGAGAAAAATAATATTCTAACAAGGTTCTTATGATGAATTCTTTAAGAGAGGTGTACGTGACCCAGGTGTGTGTGTGTGTGTGTGTGTGTGTGAAGGTTAACACATCATCTGAGGCCTTACAGTACTTGCTTATATCTCTCTCTCTCTCTCTCTCGTCAAGGCTTGGGTTAGGTTGAATTTCACCTCATAACCAATTCCTCTCATATATCCCCCCCTCCCCCCCCCTCCCTCCCCCCTCCCCCATACATCCGAGACATCCGCAGGAATTCCTCTCCCCCTCCCCCGCCACCAACACAAATGATTAAAGATGTAACCTAACCTAACCTAACCTGATACCATCCTAATACACCCTCAGCTCTCCTCCACCATTACTAGTTCTTTCTCCACCATTCCACCACTACCCCTAGTTCTCTCCCTCAACCACGCCACTTCCTCTCCGCCATCACGCCATCTCTCCCCCACACTCCCAGCTCTCCTCCACCTCTGGTACCGACAACAACAACAGCTGGTGTAACAAATGAGACCAACCAACTGCCGCCTCGCGTCATCCCTCACAGTTCATCCACTCAGCCGCAAGATTTATGACTGGATGAGTGGAAGATGTTGAGTGTGTTGGACCAGCGTATACATATACAGTCATACACATGTATCCGCCGCCTGTTGGTGAATATGTATCTCCTACCTGTGTCCCCCGTGTGTCTGTCTGCCGCCGCCGGGCCCCCAAGAACAGGTTGATACATAATCTGCCCGGCCAACACCTGAGGAGGCTGGATGTGTTATATTTGTCTGGGTCTCAGAGTCCAAATTTAACATTAATTCTCTAAGTTAATTTTAACCCCTAACGGTGTATTTCTTAAAACTCACATGTCGTCTTAACTCTAATTCTGGTGCGTGTATTTTGGGAGTTTGTTTAATCATGTAGGTTTACAGTAGTTAGTTAGTTAGTTCGTTAATCAGTTACTTCGTTAGTCAGTTAGTTATGTTCCTACACCTGTAGTTATTAGGAAGAATCTGGAGGTGAGACAGTCCCCTTCACTTGTGCGTTTACAGGGACTCGTCACAGTCCCCTTCACTTGTGCGTTTACAGGGGCTCGTCACAGTCCCCTTCACTTGTGCGTTTACAGGGGCTCGTCACAGTCCCCTTCACTTGTGCGTTTACAGGGACTCGTCGCAGTCCCCTTCACTTGTGCGTTTACAGGGACTCGTCACAGTCCCCTTCACTTGTGCGTTTACAGGGGCTCGTCATATAAACATTCCACAAATCATTATCTTTGTTTTAATCTTGTTTTAATTTGATTCCATAGTATGTTTACTACTGCGAATTTCCTTCTGTCAAATGTAAACAAACACAGAGCTGCCACACTGCACAAAACCTGACGAGCCCCTGTAAACACACAAGTGAAGGGGACTGTGACGAGCCCCTGTAAACACACTAGTGAAGGGGACTGTACCTGGTTGGTGGTGATGACTGCCCCGCCTCCAGGTGACCAGATCATGTCACCTGTCTGACAATACCCCTCACTCACCCCTCACCACTCTCCCCACCACACCCTTCCCTCACCCCCACCACCACTTTCCTTCACCCCACCACCACTCTCCCTCACCCCCTTACCACTCTCTCCTCGCCGCCTCCAGCCAGACATAACTCACAATAACTAGTGGCAGCTCCCCGGTGTTTGTGCCACACTAGTTCACTACACACACACACACACAAGTCCTGCTCAAGTAAAACGTTCAGTTCACCTCCTCTCGCAGCCAACAGTGTCTCTAGAGGTCAACTTTGCTCCCCACACTTACAGGTAACATCTCTCTGTGTCCCAGGGAAGGAGTTAGCACCTGCAGTCTGTCCCTCAGGTGAGCTTAACAACACCAGGTGAGTCTCTTGTCTTGACGAAGGTTTATGCCTAAACTTTGTCGACTCTGAAAATGTCACATATTACCAGAGTGTTTACTGTTGGTTAATGGTAGTCTAACCTAACCCAACCTTACATAACCTAACCTAACGTAACCTAACCTAACCTAACTCAACCTTACACAACCTAACCTAATGGGCCCCAGTCCTCGCCTAACTACCCCTGCACACAGATCCCCAGATGAACCAACACTAACCTCCACGACGCTGTACAGAATCCTAGTCTCAACCATTAAGTAATTCAACCAATCAGGAGGAAGCACCAACCATCATTACCCCTCCTCCCATTCTCTCCCATTACCCCTCCTCCCACACACACTCTCCCAGTCATGTGCAGTTAGAGAGAGTAATACCATTTTAGTCGCCACTTTCAGGTCATAGTGGTCCACGAGCCACCACCATTAGTGCCCAATAGATGTACACTAATGATTTTTTTTAACTCTGGTCTGTGGCGTTTCCCTTCCCTCCAGCACCGCCCTGCATAGAGGTGTTCTTGTGTGTGTGTGTGTGTGTGTGCGCGTGGTGAATATTGTATCTGGCACATAGTATACCTGTCTCTCTCTCACACACACACACACACACACACGGGGGGGGGGGGGTAAGGTAAGGTTGGTGGCCTCTTACCCCGCAGAGAGAAGAAGAAAGGTGGTAAGTGAACTGGGAGTTAACACAGCGAGTCCCAGGGGATCCGTGTGCCTGTACTGCCTGACGGAGGAGGAGTGGGGAGGGAGGGGGGGAGAGGAGTGGGAAGGAGAGGAAAGGAGGACAAGTAGTGGGAAGGAGTCAGGAGGAAGAGTGGGAAAAGGAGGAAAAGAGGACATGTAATAGGAAGGTGTCAGAAGGAAGAGTGGAAAGGAGGAGAAGGGAGGACTAGGACGAAATATAGGGAGGAAGAATGAGTGGTAGTGAGGAGGAAAGGAGAAGAACCAGGAGGAATAGGGATAAGGAGCAGTAACGAAGGAGGGAGGAAGAAAAAGAGGAGAAGGAGGAGGACAAGGAAGAGAAGAACGAGGAAGAGTAGTAGAGAGGGAGGAAGAAAGAAGGAATAGGGAAAGACGGAGAAAAGAATGAGAAAACAGGTTGGTAGGAGTTGACGTAGGAGGAGGAGGAGGAGGAGGAGGAGGACTGCGAGATATACTATATTCCCAAGAGGAAAATTAAGGAGGGAGATATTGAGGTTGAAGGCTGAAGACAAGAATAAGACCCGGAAACTTTATGTAACGCGGATATAGTAGTGTGTTATTCCCGGGACACACACACACACACACACACACACACACAAACACACACTACCCCTATCTCTCTTCCCTCTTTCCCCCTCTGTATGTAAGTAAGTGTGTGTGTGTGTGTGTGTTTATATCCCTCAGGTGTTTAGGAGATTGATAAGAGGCAGAATGATATAAGAGGAGGAGGAGGAAGAGAGAGAGGAGGCAGTAAAGATGGGAGGAGAGGAGAGGAGGGGAAGTGGGAGAGGCAGAAGCGATTGTGAAAGGAAGAAGAGAGGAATAGATGGGTGTGGGAGGGAACAGAGGAGGAGGAAGAGGTAACAGTACATGAATAGAGGAGGAGGAGGGAGTGTGGGTGGAGGAGGAGGGAGTGTGGGTGGAGGAGGAAGGAGTGTGGGTGGAGGAGGAAGGAGTGTGGGTGGAGGAGGAGGGAGTGTGGGTGGAGGATGGGAGTGTGGGTGGAGGAGGAAGGAGTGTGGGTGGAGGAGGAAGGAGTGTGGGTGGAGGAGGAACGAGTGTGGGTGGAGGAGGAACGAGTGTGGGTGGAGGAGGAGGGAGTGTGGGTGGAGGAGGAGGGAGTGTGGGTGGAGGAGGAAGGAGTGTGGGTGGAGGAGGAGGGAGTGTGGGTGGAGGAGGAGGGAGTGTGGGTGGAGGAGGAAGGAGTGTGGGTGGGGGAGGAAGGAGTGTGGGTGGAGGAGGAAGGAGTACGGGTGGAGGAGGAAGGAGTGTGGGTGGAGGAGGAAGGAGTGTGGGTGGGGGAGGAAGGAGTGTGGGTGGAGGAGGAGGTGGGAGAGTTAAGTAACAGTTTGCCACCGTTCTTTACAGTAACAGCACCATTTGTCGTCAAGATGCCTGCCCCCTGTGGTGATGCGTGGGAGGGCGCCGGGCCTGAGACACTGCTACCACCACTACCACTATTCCTACGGTGGTGGTTGAGGGTGGTAGGGTGGTGGTTGAGGGTGGTAGGGTGGTGGTTAAGGTTGGTTGAGGGTGGTGATTGAGAGTGGCAGGGTTGTGGGTGATTGCGGGTGACAGGGTGGTGGGTGGTTGTGGATGGCAAGATGGTGGGCGGTTGAGGGTGGCGGGGTAGTGGTTGCGCCGTGCCTCACACTCGCCAGCCCGCCCAACCGGTCGACTACACTGCATCGCATCTACCACCCCTGGGAGGGGCGGCACAAGGGGCGGCGCCGAGACTGGGCGGTCCACGCAGGCAGGGCGGGGGGAGGGGAGGGATGGGGGAGGGGAAAGATGGGGGGGAGGGATGGGGGGGATTTAATCGGCTTTACCCACACAGTATGTCCGGATTTTCTCTGCTGCGGGGGGGGGGGGGGGTCTGCAAATCCTACACCTGTCCACTACTAACACCTGTACACCTATAGATGACACACTGTACCACATACCCTCACAAGCCAACACCTGTACACAACATATGTTACACCTCACAGCAACATTATCAACACCAAGGGACTCCCAGCGTCACACAGCACCAAGCTCCCAGCGTCACACAAAAAGAAAATCGCTAAAAAGATGCATTTTTTTTCACTACCTTCACAAAATCCACCAAACGGTATATTTTTTCACTTTACCCCAAAAAATCAATCGGCAAACGTATTTTTTCATCAACTGTAAAACGAGAGAAAAAAAATCGCCAAACATTTTCTTTTATATCCAACTTAAAAAAACCCGCCAACATAATTTCTTCAGCCAATATCAGATAATTAAAAAAATAAAAATTACGAAACAAATTAATTTAGTCGTAACCAAAATATAACGTCACATTTCCCCCATAACATTAAAACACATTATCAATCATTATATTTTCTCCATCACCCGTAACAAAAAATATATGTTTTTTCTCACTGTTCAAAAATATAGCCAAACGCTATTTTTGTCCCGCCAACTTATGAAAAATAGCCATATAGCAATGAGCAGAAGGATCGTGACGTGATAACTGTGGGTTGTCACTCCGTCCAGTCCAGACCAGTAGTGTTGTAGGGGGACATGAAGACCTCACAGCGTCACTCACTCACTCACAGCGTCACTCGTCACTCACAGCATCACTCCCCCACTGTCCAAACCAACAGCAAGTGACAGTGATGAGTTTTATCTGTCTCATCCTCCCTCTTCCTGCTTCATCATCATCTTCCTCCCTCTTCCATTACCCTCTCCCTCTTCCATTACCCTCTCCCTCCCTCTTCCTCCATCATCCTCCCTCTTCTTCCCCCTCCATTTTCACTCATCTCCACATGACTATCGTCCTCAAAGGGTTAAAACATCGTCCTCAAAGGGTTAAAACATCGTCCTCAAAGGGTTAAAACATCGTCCTCAAAGGGTTAAAACACCGTCCTCAAAGGGTTAAAACATCGTCCTCAAAGGGTTAAAACATCGTCCTCAAAGGGTTAAAACATCGTCCTCAAGGGGGTTAAGACATCGTCCTCAAAGGGTTAAAACATCGTCCTCAAGGGGGTTAAGACATCGTCTTCAAAGGGTTAAAACATCGTCTTCAAAGGGTTAAAACATCGTCTTCAAAGGGTTAAAACATCGTCTTCAAAGGGTTAAAACACCGTCTTCAAAGGGTTAAAACACCGTCTTCAAAGGGTTAAAACATCGTCTTCAAAGGGTTAAAACACCGTCTTCAAGGGGTTAAAACATCGTCTTCAAAGGGTTAAAACATCGTCTTCAAAGGGTTAAAACACCGTCTTCAAAGGGTTAAAACATCGTCTTCAAAGGGTTAAAACACCGTCTTCAAAGTGTTAAAACATCGTCTTCAAAGGGTTAAAACACCGTCTTCAAAGGGTTAAATAATAATACTGGCGTCTCTGTTTACTACCCTTCATTAACCAGTTTACCCATAATACGAGAACATATCTTTAACTCCTCATAAATAAATAATAACAAGTCCAAACTAATAATCACACAGTATCGGAAGCATCAGGTGTCGATAACTTCAAGAAAACACGGTGGTGCTATTATCTCCGTGAGGGACTGGTGGTGGTGAGAGATACAGCTCATGGATCCATCTGTCTGTCTTTCTCTAGGGCCCGGGGAGGAGAGGGGGTGCGTGACTTGGGGGGGGGGGGGTGAGTGTGTGCGTGACTTAACCACCAGTGTCACCAAGATACAGTGTGTGTGAGAAAGGGGCGGTCGGCGGGTTGAGGGCTGGCTGTGTCCACTCCGCTACCACAGTTATGAGTTACCCTGGACACAGTGTTGCTGCTTCTGAGGACGACATAGTGACTCACGCATTAATGACAGCTCGCACGGTCCACCATCACCTACCTACCGTCACAGGTGAGGTGGGGGGTGGGGGGAGGGAGTGGGGGAAGGGGAGGGAATGGAGGGTGGTGGGGAGGCTGAGGTGTGATGGCTGGGGTGGAATGGATGCTGTGGGGAGGAGCGGAAATTAGTGTAAAGGGAGGGAGGGAGGGAGGTACTCAACAAGCACCCCATATCCTTCCTCTATTGTGAAGCTCAGGAGCGACCCTCCTCCACCACAGCGCTCAACGGGCCAGGGCGCAGCTGTGTGTGGTGGTGGGCGAACACTGCATCACTACCACCACCCACAACACCACCACCCTACTATGGATCCTCTACAGTAACACAAATATTCGTACCTCAAACACTTCTCCTTAACGGTGTATAAGAGGAGTCGTCAAAACAAGGTCAATTCAGTCTGATATCGTCGCCATTTTCGTCACACAGTTTGTACCTAATGTAAATAAACCAGACAGGAATTAGAATGTGACAAGTTGAACGTGTTGACTTTAAGAACGTGCGGGGAGGGGGGAGGGCGTGTTCATTCATGCGACGGAACGCCCTGCCCACCACCCTTGACCTAGTCCCAATGGGGCACCCCACAACGCACGCGCAACACCCCCATCCACGTACACAAAGATGCATGTCTTTGTGTATGAACCTCTGTCCTGCGTGGCAGTGAACAATGATACCACCCTCAGTGTCAAGACCTGACTGAATTACTCAGAATAGGCAAACTGTACTACAAGCCTTGCCAATATATTTGTTAAACTAAAAAAAAAACCACCCACACACAGGCAAGGACGTATGATAGTGATGGGGTGGCGGTGATGGGGTAATGATGGTGGTGATGGTGGTAGTGGTAATATTAAGGTTAGGTGTTGTTGTTTCATGTAAGTGTTTATCTGTTGAGGATATTAAACATTATTAAACTATAATCTCTTAAATAAACCATAAACATCAACTACGGTCAATATTGTGAAGGACCAGGAGGAGGAGGAGGAGAAGATGGGATGGAGACAGAAGCCCATCGACAGAAGCCAGTTAAGTAGCACACGACCCTCACCACCCACTACCACCCATCCACCCTGCCACCCACTACCCTCACCGTCAACTACCACCACAGTGCCGCCCGCCACCACCGTGCCGCCCGCCACCACCCTGAGCTCAAGTTACACACGTCAATATTTGCCGCCCCGCCTCTCTTTCACTTGTGTCTGCCCCGCCCACACGCCCATACGCACGCCTATCCCTCTAATACCCACACCCCCACCTCTCACACCCACACCCCCACCCCCTCACCCACCCTTTGTAAATAATCAAGTGTTACACAACGCTCCCTGGTTCCCCCGACACCACACCCTGCCGTAAAACTAGTGACAATGGATCTCTGCTGACATCTCGTTGTGTTTCTTCAATAGACACCAAGTTCCATTACAACCCATTCATCTTTGGTTGAGTTTATCACGTTCATTAGACAGTCAGATTAACGCATGGACGGACGAGAGGGGGGGGTAGAAACAAATGCAAGGACGGACAGACGGATGGACGGACGGAGGAGGGAGATAGAGGCAAGGACGGACAGGGGTGACAGATCAAATCCTACTAGTTTAAGTGATTCTTTGAGGTGAAATACCATACTGTTCCCCGACCAGCTTGTCCAAAACACACACACACACACACACACACACACACACAGAACAATAAAACAAGTGAGTATTGTATATCACTGCAGCGCACTTTGTGATACGATAAATAACAGGAACCGGTGGTCAGTGTGTGTGTGTGGTAACTCGGAGGGAAGGCCCTGATCTAACTTAACTTAACTTAACCTAACCCCCCCCCCCCCCCCCGGTAGCGTTAGGGTGTTTAATCATCAAGTGAAATTGTCTGGGGATTCTAATCTTCAGGTGATCTCGTCTATTTACCATGGTAACCCCAAGTACTGTACAGTCTAGCGGCTGGTGGTGTTGAAGGGACACTCCAGCTGGCGCCAGGGAAAAATATTCCTTCTTTCCCAGAATGTTGTTTACACCAGTTGTCGCTAAGGATTAATTCTCTATCCTTAGATCACATCCATCACAGAGACAGTATACAGTTATAAGTTATCAGGAAAAAGGTGTGATCTAGGAAGCTGTGTGTGTGTGTGTGTGTAGGTGAGAGAAACCCCGTGTGTATGTGTGTGTGTGTGTGTGTTGCATTATTCCTGTAGTTAAAGTGGAGGTGTGGCGCCGCGTCGATCCACCCTGGCCTGTGTATGTCTCTACAGATATGCACCTTTTGTAAACGTCATTATGGTGTATGATCCTCCACTAGCTACGAGAGGTGTGTGTGTATCTTGTGGATATACTGTCAATGTATATGCATAGAAGTACATATTTATATAAGTATGTGCTTAATCTATGTACGAATATATGTACTTCTGTATGTATGCACGAATGTATAATATGTATAGCTACACACACACACACACTTATGTTACTTGTATATTATTTGTAATTCGAAACCCATTCCCCAAATATGTAACTGTATATTTTCAGCCTTCTGGCTGCCAAGCTCTTTCAATAAACCGTTAATTATTATTATTATTATTATTTACACACACACACACAGTTGAAATTCCATACACTGTGTACTATTTCATAAGCCGCAACAAAAATATGTAAATTCTTTTAAATATATATACCGGTATACTGCAAAGAAAAACAATTGAGAACTCTCTCTCTCTCTCTCTCTCTTTAATATTATGACTAAAGGCCCGGTGAGGTCAGGACAGGTGAGGTTAAGTTAAGACAGGTCAGGTCAGCCTTCAACACACGACCATCACCAGCACATTAAATCACACAGAGCAGCGAGTGTGGTCCCCCCCCCCCCCCTGTACTGACACTGTAAACGACCTCCACTCTACACTAATGACTACATAAACCATGGAGGGGGGAAGGGGGGGTGAGGTGACGAGGGGACTGGTGGGGGAGTGCTGTGGAGAGGACTCAAAATTCCTCTCCTCTCCTCCCCCCCCCCCCCCCACCAAGTCACATCTCACCTACACGTCTCATTCTCTTTTTATTACTCCTCACTTCCTCCTCCTCCTCTCTCATTCTTTCCTCACCATTTCCCTCACCTTCTCTCTCTCTCTCTCATTCTTTCCTCACATCTTGTCCTTCGCCTCACTTTCCTTCATCACCTCCTTCCCTTTACCTTTATATTTTGTCCTCTCTTGCTCCTCCCTCACCCTCCCTCACCACCTCCTAATTTCCCCACATTCTTCCGACAAATGTCTCAGTTTTTCCTCTAAATTGTCTCATTCTTCTCCTATTCTTCTCCTCCGCTTTATCTCTCTCCTTATTTCTCACTTTATTGTGCGTGTGCGTCGTGGCTTAAACCGTGTGTGTGTGTGTGTGTGTGTGTTCAAATGGTCTTCAGTCTTATTAAGCCCTAGTCTTATGCACCACGACTACCACAATCCACCACCAACCTGCACTACCAACCACCACTTCACCAGCCACCACCAACTTTAACTCATCAGCTGCGACGTTTCCAATTAGACTATTTAATAACCAGTTCTCCTGCGTCCTTACTGCTGTTAAAACTCCTGCAGGTAAATTAACGGAGTTCACTGTGGCCAAGGACCTCTCTCTCTCTCTCTCTCTCTCTCTCTCTCTCTCTCTCTCTCTCTCTCTCATCTGTTCGTAGTTCGTATATATAATAATTTCACCGTAACTTGGAATGCAGAACAGATGGAAAATAATAATAATGATGATAATAATAACAACAATAACAACATTAATAACAAAATAATAATAACAATCAACAATTGACAGAGTACCCATCAGAGGCTTCTGAGAAAAATTAAGGCTCATGGTATCGAGCGGAAGTTTTAAATTGGATAAAATCATGGCTCACCGATAGAACGCAGAGGGTCAGCGTAGATGGTGTTAAATCTGAGTGGGGCCGTGTAACCAGTGGGGTTCCCCAGGGGTCAGTACTAGGCCCACTCTTGTTCATAATCTACATGAACGATCTAGATACTGGGATCAGCAGTGACATAAGCAAGTTTGCGGATGACACCAAAATAGGGCGGCAGATTAATTCAGGGCAGGATGCAAATGCATTACAGGAGGATCTAAATAAACTGCAGGGGTGGTCTGAAAAATGGCAAATGAAATTCAACACCAGCAAGTGCAGCTTACTTAATATTGGAAGAACAAATACTTATAATGTATACAGCCTTAACAACATCAACCTAGAGAAGTCGACTTGTGAAAGAGACCTAGGGGTACTTGTAAGCCCGGACCTACGGCCTAGAAAACAGTGCGTTAATGTTCGAAATAAGGCAAACAGAGTATTGGGTTTTATATCTAGAAGTGTAAGTAACAAGAGTTCAGAGGTCTTATTACAACTATATCTTGCGCTAGTCAGGCCGCACCTCGATTATGCGGTTCAGTTCTGGTGCCCCTATTATAGAATGCAGCGAAGAATGACAAAAATGATTCCGGGACTTAGAAACCTTCCATATCAGGATAGGTTAAAGAAACTTAACTTGCATTCCCTAGAAAGACGAAGAGTGCGGGGAGATATGATAGAAGTATTTAAGTGGGTGAAAGGAATCAATAAAGAGGATATAGATAAAGTTCTTATAATATCCGAGCAGGATAGGACTCGGAGCAACGGATTCAAGTTGGATAAGTTTAGGTTTAGGAGGGAGATAGGAAGAAACTGGTTCACAAATAGGGTGGTGGACGAGTGGAACAAGCTTAGCAACTTTGTAGTAAGTGCTGGAACTCTGGAAAGTTTCAAAAGGAGGCTAGATAGATTCATGGATGATAGAGAGTGGTAGTAACTCTCGACAGGAGCTGCCATGCACAGGCCAACCGGCCTATTGCAGACTCCTTATGTTCTTATAACACAAGCCAGAGACCACCCCACCCCCCCAACCCCATCTCACCTCATCTCCCGAAATCTCGACACAATTGACCTGAGACTCTACCTATTTTTAGCTACGAGTAAAAAAAAAAAAATAAGTTAAAACTCTTGGGGAATCCTGGAACGTCCTCAGGGTACTACAGCAATCAGCGGGTGTGGTGGGGGGGTGGTGTGGGGGGTGGGGTGTGGTGTGGGGTGTGGTGTGGTGTGGGGTGTGGTGGGGGGGTGGGTGGGGTGTGGTGTTGGGTGGGGTGGGGTGTGGTGTGGGGGTGGGGTGTGGTGTGGGGGTGTGGTGTGGGGGTGGGGTGTGGTGTGGGGGTGGGGTGTGGTGTGGTGTGGGGGTGGGGTGTGGTGTGGGGGTGGGGTGTGGTGGGGGGTGGGGTGTGGTGGGGGTGGGGTGTGGGTGGGGTGTGGGTGGGGTGTGGTTGGGGGGGTGGGGTGTGGTTGGGGGGTGGGGTGTGGTGTGGGGTGTGGTGGGGGGGTGGGGTGTGGTGGGGGGTGGGGTTGTGTTCATTACTATACTGTTATTCGATGTTGTCTACTACACTGTATATCTCCTCCTCTTCTTCCTCCTCCTCTTCCTTCCTCCTCCTCTTCCTTCCTCCTTCCCTCTCCTACCCTACTATACAGGTACAAATAATAGCGTATTGTCATATTAAGAGACACACCAACAGCCAAACCTCAGGTAATCTGTATTCACGTCAACACACACCGAGTTGGTTTAGTTGGTCGAATTTGTTTAATAATTCATCAGCGCAGGTAAGTCAGGTACACCCCTTCATCCCTGTGTGTGTGTGTGTGTGTGTGGTTGTAGAGATGAAGTTGGATTACGATAGCTCAAGTTAGTTTATTATATTATTCAAGATTAAGTAAGGTAAGGTTAAGTTAGGTTAGGTTAGGTAACGTATTTCTGACCACACACGTACCGTACCCGTTGAAAGAGAAGACCATTAGTTATAATCATGAAACAGTTTATCAGTCGAGCTATCTTCACCCAATGACGGAGCGAAACATTACGTAACTCACCCACCTAACCTAACCCTTCCCTAAGCTCTCCCTAACTTAACCTACCCATAACATAATCCAGAGTAGCCCAGCATATCCCAGCTCATCCCTACACATCCCAGCACACGGAACGCTAGGTCGCCGGATCATGGTGAGGCTTCACGTCCTGAGGGAAGAGGCTTCACGACACTAATGATAAATGAAGGCAATATAATCCACAGTGTTGGAGGGGGAGGAGGAAGAGGAGGTGGAAAGAGGAGGAAGAGGGGAAGGAGGTATAAGAGGAAAGGGAAGAAAAGGAAGAGGTCATACGGGCCCCAACACCCTAACCTAACCTAACCTAACCTAACCTAACCTAACCCAAAAGACCAATACAACCAGCCCTTAATCCTTATGGTTAGGATAGGATAGGCCAGGTTATGTTAGGATGGGTTAGGTTAAGTTGGGGCTTATTAGGACAGGGGCCCATATGACCTTGAAGCCTCCTGAGCCAGTGTGTTCCTAACTAACTTAATAAGTGTTGATCCTGGAGGCCACTACCTGCCCTAATTACCATATTGATTCACCTGCCTATCACCACCGCCACCACCTGCCTATCACCACCACCACCACCTGCCTATCACCACCACCACCTGCCTATCACCACACAGTCTACGCTCTCTCCTCTTTCCAGCATCACTGTAGGAAGAAGTCTTATAATCCTTCCTAGATCCTACAATTAGAGCCTCCCCCCTCTCTTCCTCCTCCTCCTCCCCTCCTCCTCCTCCTCCTGCAGCAGACGAAACATAAAAGGGGCTTCTGGTGAGAGACTCCGGGGGATTACTTACTCCTGCAGAAGCTCTCGACGAAGGACTAATTAATTTGACCTGTCTACGAAAGCTCCTTCCTTGCAACACCACAAACTGTAATGGCACTCGTTAAAACACACACACACACACACACACACACACACACACTCAATTCAATCACCAGAGTTGTGTAAATCTACCCAAGCCTGATTTAACTCCTCACAAATCTTCCTCACCGCCTCACCCAATCCTGCTCACCTCCCCCCGACCCCTCACTCCCTCCCCCCCCCACCATAATTCCTGGGTGATCGCCACACACACAAGGCCTAAAGCCCCAAACTTTCATAGGCCTAAGTTAAAGTTTACAGTTTTTTTATATAACTAGTCATGTTAGAACGTGTTTACATTACTTAACACACACACACACACACACACACACATATATATATTCTCAAAGGTACACATTACTCATCCCCCCCCTAATTACTGATGTGTGAAAGGCTCTAATTAGCTCACTTAAACAACCAATAAAAACACAATTGGATTCTTAAATTCAATAGTTCATAACCTAACCTAATTAGCGTGAGAGGGAGCAACGGACGAATGGAAATAACCTGTTAATATTACTCTACGGCGACTCTACAGTGACTACGGCGACTCTACAGTGACTCTACGGTGACTACGGCGACTCTA
The DNA here is from genome assembly GCA_958450375.1 of Homarus gammarus. NCBI lineage: Eukaryota > Metazoa > Arthropoda > Malacostraca > Decapoda > Nephropidae > Homarus > Homarus gammarus. The sequence goes on along the minus strand of CAUDMG010002352.1, from coordinate 1,242,451 downwards.
CAGTGACTCTCCCCTAAAATTCCCCCGCGTCTCATAATTCCTCTCCCTTATCTCCCCACCAATACCCCCCTACACTCACTCACCCTACCCTCCCCCGCGCACCCCTCCCCAACACACACTCGCTCTACCCTCCCCTCCTCTCCCCCAACACTCCCTCACTTCCTCTCCAACACTCGTTCATCAGGGCAGTCAGTCCATTACTACCCTCGGCTCGGTGAGTGGTCAAATGCCCCCCCCCCCCCCACAAATCGTAATAACCACTCGGCCTGCCTGGTCCTAACTCGGCCTAACCTAATTGGGTAGTGGTTCAGTCCTAATGACCTCTCGTCTTAAAGGGACTACCTCATTCCTTATGGTTAATGGTTAGTGTTAAGTGAGGACCTAGGAGAATAACCCCCCTCCCCCCCTTTTGAGCCCCCTTCATCCCTCTATTGATGATTTCCAACAACTCAATCCTCCACTCCCTACCCCTCCATCCTCCACTCCCTACCCCTCCATCCCCACTCCCTACCCCTCCACACCCACTTCCTGCCCCTCCATCCCCACTCCCTACCCCTCCATCCCCACTCCCTACCCCTCCATCCCCACTCCCTACCCCTCCATCCCCACTCCCTACCCCTCCACCACCCCCATCCTAATCCTCAACCCCCTCCCCACCCACATCATCAACGGGGGGGAGGGGGGGGGGGAGGGGGTGGATATGGAAGCACAGAGTTTAAAAACAATGTAACCAAAGTGGACCTTCATCCTAAATGGTCTTTCGGTGTCAATTTGTCGTCATTAGGTCGTTCCTGCTGACCAGAGCCCCGAGGGACGACCCGAGGGGGGAGGGAAGAGTGGAGAGAGAGAAGGTGAAAGAGATAATTATGGTAAATGGAGGTTTAGGGGGGGTGAGAGTAGAATAGGATGGGGGAAGAGGGAAGGGAGAAGTGAGAGGGAGAGAGACCTAGGGAGGGTGAGAGGTGAGGGAGGTCCCAAGGGTGAGGGGAGAATGCGAGAGGACCATCCAAGGGCTCCAAACACTCACCTCACCTACCTCTCGCCTTGTCCTCCCCCTCACCCCTCACTGCCCCCCTCACCTTGTCCTCACCCCTCACGCTCTCCTCACTGTCCCCTCACCCCTCACGGTCTCCTCAGTGCCCCCTCACCCCTCACGCTCTCCTCACTGCCCCCTCAGGTTGTCCTCACCCCTCAGGTTGTCCTCCCAGGTGAGCACAGGTAAGTGTCTCTCCCTTTAACTCCATCAGCTGAAGGTTTAAAGACGATCATTTCTTACCAACACTAAATCTGAACCACAAAGGTCAACTGTGTCCCGGTATGGCCCAGTGTTGTTGTCCCGGTATGGTCCAGTGTTGTTCTATTCCTTCGTCACCTAACATAGTCTAACCTAACACTACCCTACCCTATCCTATCCTACCCTATCCTAGCCTACCCTACCCTAACCTACACTAACACTACCCTACCCTAACACTACCCTAACACTACCCTACCCTATCCTATCCTACCCTACCCTAACACTACCCTACCCTAACCTACCCTACCCTAACCTACACTAACACTACCCTACCCTAACACTACCCTACCCTAACACTACCCTACCCTATCCTATCCTACCCTATCCTAGCCTACCCTACCCTAACCTACCCTAACACTACCCTACCCTAACACTACCCTACCCTAACACTACCCTACCCTAACCTACCCTACCCTACCCTAACCTAACAAGGCATTAAACTTCACTCAACAAAAAAAAAATGAAACTAAACAGCAAGAATCTGTCCGTCCAATATTATTATTTTGACGAGAAAAACTTTTAAGTCTTACCAATGAGAAAAGTTACCTGTCTACAATGTCCGTTTAGTGTTCTTTGATACATAATACTGACAGAAAAAATTTGTCCAATGAAAAATATAAACACAAGTGGGATTTTCTTTTGGTGGAATTTTGTCTATTGGGATTTTTATAAAAGTCATTGATTTTATGAGGATTTTGGGAGGATTTTAGGAGGATTTTGGGAGGATTTTAGGAGGATTTTGGGAGGATTTTAGGAGGATTTTGTTCCATGTGAAAATTTCTTGTGGTCGATGGGATTTTGTCTGAGATTTTATAAACGTCATCGATTTTAAGGGGATTTTGCGAGGATTTCAGGAGGATTTTAAACACAGTCGATAGCAGTGGGTCACAGTGGCGGTACAGAAGCCTGGGAGGAAACTTTGTCGGGTGGAAAATCGTGGTGTTGTGAGATTCTGTCGGAAGCGGAGCCCAACACGACCCGACCCGACCCGACCTTGTATTTGATGCTTTAACTACCTATACCAGTTGTTGAATGTCATATATGGGTTCAAGTATACTATTGAACCATAACCTAACCCCCCCCCCCAACACACACACACACAGCATCACTATAATATATGAATCAATAACACTTCTACATATCGTATACATCTGCCTCAGCGCCCTAGAGGAGGAGGAGGAGTTTGGTGATATACAACACAACACTGATTATGTCACCCCCCCTGCCCCCCTCCCCCCCCCCATGGATGTTGCTACAGCCAGGGTTTTGTAATCTACATAACTTACACTTTCTATATACAGTATTTTGAGTCAGTAATGCACCGTGATGTTGATAGCGTCACTGGATGGGCTGGCTGGCTGGCTGACTGACTTCAAATGCTCTCTGTGTTGTTGTGATGAAGTCAGGTCTGTTGTTGTCATGGAGTCAGGTCTGTTGTTGTGCTGAGTCAGGTCTGTTGTTGTGCTGAGTCAGGTCTGTTGTTGTGATGAGTCAGGTCTGTTGTTGTCATGGAATCAGGTCTGTTGTGCTGAGTCAGGTCTGTTGTTGTGATGGTGGAGTCAGGTGCATCAAGAGTCACAGACAATTACTTGAAATAAATCCTGTCAGCAAAATCCTATTACCAGACAACAGACAAATCCTAAAATCCTAACAAGAGTAACCATGAAATAACCACCCCCCCCCTCCCCTCCCCCCGGACAAAAACACCATCAGTCACATCAGTCAAGGCGGGTCACTGACTGGGCTCACTACACACAGTCAATGATAATCAACAGTCAGAGGCCAGGGAAACAAGTCCTCGTTAACTGGGTGTGGTGGTGGGGGGTCAGACGCCACTGTGAGTCGAGGTCGGCGGAGGTCACCCAGGCCAGGCAACCCCAAACTGGGTCACGTCCTCAATACTCGACCTGCTGCTGGGTCACGGCGAGGGGGGAGGGGGGTAGAAGGATGTGAGGGGATAGAGGGGGGGAGGGGGGGAAGCACGAAGGGGTGTGAGGACAATTGGGTATGTAGGAAGGGGGGGTAGAGAGGTAGTGGAGGGGGGAGAAATAAGGGGGATAGAAGGAAGAGAAAGAGAGAGGGGAGTAGAAGGCATGCGGAAGGGGGAAGGAAGCGGGGAGTGGGAAGGGGAGGAAAGTGGGGTTGCATGGTGCTGTCAAGGGTAACAGACGCGGTGGGGAGGGTAAGAGGGATGATAGTGGGCGTGGGGTGATAAGAGGCAGCGAGGGGAGGGGAAGAAAAAGAATCTTGGAGGGGCGAGAACAGGCACATGTCGGGGAGAAGAGGAAACAGGGTGGGGTGATAGTGGAAAAGGGGAGAGACAGTAGAAGAGGGGTGACAATGGGTGGGGAGACAGTGGGAGGGGAGACAGTGGGAGGGGAGACAGAACACAGGGCATCGTCTACCACCTCACCACCCCACAAAAAACACGACCCATATTTACTAACCGGCAACTCACTTCCTCGTGCCCATTTACCGCCAAATATTGTACATTAATACGTCAGCGTCACCTACCCTTAAATGCCTCTCTATCAATGCCTTCACGTGATTTAATGCCTCAACACTGATGTTCTTAACCGATCTAATGCCTCAATACTTGTGTTCTTAACCGATTTAATGTCTCATCACTGCCGTTCTCATCTGATTTAATGCCTCACCGTTAATGCCCCCTTACCTGTTCTCACCATATGAGTCCTGAAGGGTTAAAGCATCGTCCTCAACGGGTTAATAGACTATCTCTATTAACCTCCTCACTACAGGGGTTAATGACTCGCCATTTTATGCCTCCAATTAGTGTCCATAACTTGTAGTGTGACCCGCCACTATCAACGTATTTTAACCCTGTCTTATAACTACCACACTGACCCATAACTACTACACTGACCTATAACTACTACACTGACCTATAACTACCACAGTGACCTATAACTACTACACTGACCCATAACTACCAGTGACCTATAACTACCACAGTGACCTATAACTACTACAGTGACCTATAACTACCACAGTGACCTATAACTACCACAGTGACCTATAACTACCACAGTGACCTATAACTACCCCAGTGACCTATAACTACCCCAGTGACCTATAACTACCACAGTGACCTATAACTACCACAGTGACCTATAACTACCTCACTGACCTATAACTACCACACACAAGTAAAACACAGACAGACAGACAATGAACCCAACACATTACCCACAATCCCTCTGCTACACAACAGTTATGGAATGACTGTACCCAAATAACATTACAGCAACAGCATATTACAGCATTACAGGTGCCGGGGTAATTATACTGAAAATACAGTCCCACTAAACTCGATATTTTCAACTTGACAAATACGTTTTAAATGTCTCCTGTACACACACACACACACACACACACACACACACACACACACTCTGCAGTTGCTTTTCTTTCAATAATCTAACGACGAATTGCCATCAAACTCAACCTCAACCAGACCTCAAACACAACCAGACCTCAAGCAACCACTCAGAATACCAAGATCAACTCAGCCACCGGGGTCTCCAAGCTAATTAATCCACAGATGGCGCCAGGGACAAGTGGTGAAAGTGAGGGGTGGTGGGGTGAAAGTGAGGGGTGGTGGGGTGAAAGTGAGGGGTGGTGAGGTGAAAGTGAGGGGTGGTGGGGTGAAAGTGAGGGGTGGTGGGGTGAAAGTGAGGGGTGGTGGGGTGAAAGTGAGGGATGGTGGGGTGAAAGTGAGGGGTGGTGAGGTGAAAGTAGGTGGTGGTGAGGCGAAAGTGAGGAGTGGTGAGGTGAAAGTGAGGGGTGGTGAGGTGAAAGTGAGGGGTGGTGAGGGGAAGTTAGGGGTGGTGAGGTGAAAGTGGGTGGTGGTGAGGTGAAAGTGGGTGGTGGTGAGGCGAAAGTGAGAGGTGGTGGGGTGAAAGTGAGGGGTGGTGAGGTGAAAGTGAGGGGTGGTGAGGTGAAAGTGAGGGGTGGTGAGGTGAAAGTGAGGGGTGGTGAGGTGAAAGTGAGGGGTGGTGAGGTGAAAGTGAGGGGTGGTGGGATGAAAGTGAGGGGTGGTGAGGTGAAAGTGAGGGGTGGTGAGGTGAAAGTGAGGGGTGGTGAGGTGAAAGTGAGGGGTGGTGAGGTGTAAGTGAAGGGTGGTGGGGTGAAAGTGAGTGGGTTACGAGAGGCAGGTACTGGAGGAGGACGAAGGGGAGATCAAGAGGGGAGGTTAAGAGGGGAGACACAATCAATAGGGTCAGGTCAAGGTCAATATAGGGGGGATGAGGGGAGAGGGGGGCAACACACCTACACCACAGCAAACAGGTGAGCTGGATGCAAACAATGTATGTATGTAAAGTATGTATGTATGTATGTATGTATGTATGTATGCATGTATGTATGTATGTATGTATGTATGTAAAGTATGTATGTATGCATGTATGTACTGTATGTATGTATGTATGTAAAGTATGTATGTATGTATGTATGTATGTATGTATGTACAGTATGTATGTATGTATGTATGTAATAATAATAATAATAATAATTAACGGTTTATTGAAAGAGCTTGGCAGCCAGAAGGCTGAAAATATACAGTTACATATTTGGGGAGTGGGTTACGAATTACAAATAATATACAAGTAACATAAGTGACACAAATAAGACATATAATAACTTAGATGGGGAAAAGCTCAAACTACAGTTCAATTCAACATAGTGACAGTGTTACAGTATTACAAGTTATTGATAATTTTTACAATGGTTGGGACTGGGCTGTTCTTATAGCGATCAGTTCGTGCACGTATGGGCTGGATGCGGTTGTGGTGTCGAACAGCAATTCTCGGACAAGGGACCTCGGGTGGTAGTAGGAGCCGGTGTCGGGGATGGTGTAGAAGCTTCTTACCAAATTTGCAGATGAGGTCGTGGTGATGGTCAGTGAGAGTCGAAAGGGTCAGTGTGTTGAGCGCTTCTTGATATGTGGAGTAGGAGGAGGAGAGAATAATCTTGCATGCCCTCTTTTGCACTTTTTCTAGGTGTTTACGTTGTGTGGCATTTAGGGAGGAAGACCAGGTGGGGGAGGCATAGGTGAGCTTGGGAAGTATGAATGTTGTGTAAACACTGAGGAGCTCGTGTGCAGGAACTCCGAGGGACTTGAGTCGGCGGAGGAGGTGGAGACGGAAACTGGAGGATTTGACAACTTCATTGACGTGTGGTTTCCAATTTAGTTTGTTGTCTATGGTGACGCCGAGGAGCTTCGTGGAATCTACGACCTGGAGTGTGTTCGGACCTAGAGTAATGGAAGGAGGTGGGACAATGTCGGAGGAGAGGTTGATGTGCATAACCATGGTCTTGGTATGGTTGATGGTGACATGGTTGTTGGTAGCCCAGTTTTGGAGACTGTTCAATAAATCCTGAAGGGCGGTATAGTTGGGAGCAGAATTGTTGACGCTGATCCCAATGGTGGAGTCGTCGACATATTTCCAGCGAGCAGGGGTTTCTCTTAGGGCATCATTGATGAGCATAAGGAAGCAGAGTGGTCCCATCTTGGTGCCTTGGGGGACGCCACAGGTGAGTGACTGAAAGGTGGAGACAGCCCCTCGGAAGCGTACAGCTTGGCGTCGGTCACTGAGGAAGTCTGTAAGCCATGGTATGAGGCTTCTTCGAAGCCCGAGGTCAATAGCTTTGTTGATGATTATATTGTGGTCGACTAGGTCGAACGCTTTAGTGAAATCAATGAAGGCGACAGCTACAGACGTTTTTCGTTTCTCGAGATGGCGGTATATGTAATCGAGAAAGCTGACAAGACAGTGAGTGGTGGAGGAAGTTTTCATGTTGCCAAATTGCTGAGGGTCTACGACTCCTGCAATATCAGCATAAGCCCAGTCGAACACAAAACTTTCACAGATTAGGCTGGGTATTGGGGTGATTGCAATAGGTCGTAGCTGATTTAAGGATTGTGGGCTGGTTGACTTGGGCACTGGTGATACATAAGAGGTCTTCCAGTCAGCTGGGCATCTGGCTTGACTGAGAGAAGCATTGATGATGGAGCAGAGGGGTTTAGCAAGCTCCGGGGAGAACTCCTTGAAGAGTTTCATTGGTAAGTCAATGGGGGTGGTAGAGCGTTTTAATTTTAGTTTGTCCAGGCGTTTTGCTACGTCAAATTCTTCTACTAAGTCAGTGGGAAGGGAGGCTGGTAGGTAAGCAGGGAGAGTGGTTGTGTCAAGCCGTGGGAGCGTCTGGCATATAGTAGCGAAATGGTTATTTGTTTGCTCAGCTGCGTCAACACTAGTGAGATGGCTAAGGAAGGGGAGGGGGTGTGTCTTATTGTTTAGTCCACAGAGTTCTTTAAGCTTACCATACCATTGACTGATGTTGGTCTGTTTCAGGTGTTGTAATTTGGTTGGGTAGTGGGACTTCTTTGCAGTGCGTATTTCGCGGATGACTCGGTTGCGAAGGGACCTGTAGCGGATGTGGTCATTGAGATGAAAGGCTCTGTCTCTCTGTTGCATAAGTCTTTTGATCCGAGGTGTGATCCAGGGCAAGTCAGCTGGGTGAGATCTGACGGACTTCTCGGGGAAGAAGTGGTGGTGAGCTTGCGTGGTGGTGTTGGTATAATTTATCCATTTGGTTTCCACGTCATCCACGCTAAGTACTTCAGTCCAGGGATGGTGAACTATCCACTGCCCGAAGAGGCGCACTGCAGAGTCAGTAATCGGCCTGTAGGTCTTGATGTAGGGTCTCTGTACTTGAGTGGGAGTGGCAGCTGGGGACCAGAGCACTGATAAGTGTGTGCTACACCCGATAGGAGGCATTGGTTGAGGTGGTTGGTACTGGTCCGCTAAGTCAGTTAAGATAAGGTCCAGGGTATTTTGACCGTGTGTGGGGAAGGTCACAACTTGTGATAGTGATAGCTGGTCCTGGATATCAGTGGTGTCAATTTCATTTAAATCCCCACATAATATTAACTTGGCACATGGGTACCTAACTCTGAGGTGGTCTGAGGTGGTGATGAGATGATTGATAAGAGTGTCTCTGGTGGGTGATCGAGGCGGATGGTATGCCACACAGATTATAATGGAAGCAGTGTTGCGTGGGTGGGCTCTTAGCACGACACGTACCCATAATGCTTCCACATCTGCTGGGACTTGAACATCCAGGCGTGACGGGCGTAGGTCATCTTGACAGAAGAGGGCAACGCCCCCTCCGCGTCTTTGTGAACGAAGGTGATGAAAGAGTTGATATCCCTCAATATGACACGTTTCAGGCACAATTTGCCAGGCCTCACATATGGCAACGACGCTCGCGGCGGTTGACCTGACTGTAGTTGCCAGCTCGTCGAACTTGTTAGCTAGGGAAGTGACGTTGGATAGCAGTAAAGACGGGAGATCATACCATATCCGTGGAACTTCAGTGTGGTGGTATGGTCTGTCAGGGGTGGGTTTCTCCGGTTTCCTAGTGGAGGTTACGGTTCTAATGGGCTTATGTGCATGACGGCCTTGTCTACGGCTCCGCGCGTGGAATAGGTTTAGTGACTTGAGTAGCGCGATAACACTGCCATCAGGATAACCGTTCCCACGCTTTAGATGGTACAGAGTGCGTCGGGAGTAAGTGATTGGTGGCCATCTGTTGAAATCTGTTGTGGGCGGACGGAAGTGTTTGTCACTGGCGGCACTTTGAGGGACACTGACACTGGTAGACATCTGTTAGTATTTGTCAGTCGTAAAGACCGTGGGTCTTTGTCCCTGGTGCTTGGGGTCGCCGACACAGTTTTCACGATATATGTAAACACCGCGGTGGTCCTTGTCACTGGCACTTTAAAGGGGACCGATAAAGTGCCCACTGTCTGACTTTTCCTTGGGGTGCACTATCGAGCACTGTATGGTAATCACTTATTGCACTGCTCCGTAATCAATCGTTCACTAATCACTAGAATGTTTTGCTGAATCGATCCTGGTGTAGTAAGGCTGGTAGGGCGTTGGGGTATAGCAGGGGGAGTGGCAGGGCCAAACAGACTCGGCCTGGCTGCTAAAACCGGGAGCGCCTTCGGGGCACGTCCTGTCTCACTGAGGGTTGACAAGTGTACTGTATGTATGTATGTATGTAAAGTATGTATGTATGTATGTAAAGTATGTATGTATGTATGTATGTATGTATGTACTGTATGTATGTATGTATGTAAAGTACGTATGTATGTATGTATGTATGTAAAGTATGTATGTATATATGTATGTATGTATGAATGTAAAGTATGTATGTAAGTACAGTATGTATGTATGTAAAGTATGTATGTATGTATGTATGTATGTATGTATGTATGTACAGTATGTATGTATGTATGTATGTACAGTATGTATGTATGTATGTATGTATCAATATTTTTACTGGTATTATTATTATTATTATTATTATTATCGTATATATATTCATGTTATTAATATTATAATCTGTATTCAATGCAATTTCATACTCTGCCATAGTTTAATATATTCATTTACAAATATGAACAAACAATTATTTCAGAACTACACAAACATGACACATTTGGGTGAAACATTTCAACTGTTGGCCGTAACGAATTGTCAATATTATTAACAGCAACACACACACACACACACACACACCTGCCGCCACACGCACCTGTAAGTCAACACACCTGTGGCACACCTACTGGCACTTGACCCAATAAACGTCAACAAGACACATATGTTACCTGGCGCTATAAGATTTACCTGTCCACCTGAGTCATCCCTCCCTCCCACTGCTGGCCCCGAGGTGAGGTATTTGAGGGCCCCGAGGTGCAGTACTTGAGGGCCCCTACGTGAGGTATTTGAGGGCTCCGAGGTGAGGTACTTGAGGGCCCCGAGGTGAGGTACTTGAGGGCCCCGAGGTGAGGTATTTGAGGGCCCCGAGATAACACACTTGGGGACCCCGGGAAGACACACTTACGGGCCCCGAGGGGATTAGGCTTGATCAGGAATGGCATAACTCGGATAAATTGGAATCTGGCCTGGAATTGATTACACCCGGGATATATGACTGCAGGAACCCAACAGGAATGGGAATGATACGGCTCTTTGGGAATCTGAGTCGGGAACGATAAGGAATGGAGGATTAGGGAGGGATCTCGGAGGTAGGAATCGATCAGGAATGGGAATACTTATGGCTATTTCGGGAGCCTGGAGCTGCGTGACCTCTTGGGGGGGGGGAGGTGAGGGGAGGAATGAAGGAGGAGAGAAGGAAGAGGGGTGGAGGGAAGAGAGAAGGCAAAGTGGACGAGAAGAGGGAAAGAAGGGGGAAGGAAGAAGGAAGAGGAGATGAAAAAAGGGAGAGGAGAGGGGAGGAAGGAAGGGAGAAAGACGAATGTTGGGGAGGAGAGGGAGGAGTGTAAATAGCATAGAGCTGGGAAAGGGGTGGGGAGAGTAACGAAGGGGAGGAGAGAGGGAGATGAAACAGGGACAGGAGAAAGAGGGGAAAGGTGAAAAAATAAAGAGGATGAAAGAGTAAAAAGAGGATGGGATGGGGCGATAAAGAGAGGTTGACACGATGGAAGGTGAGAGGGGGGGCGGTGAAGGGGGGGGGCGGAGAGGGAGAGTGACGGATTGCGGACAGGTGAGAGGGGCAGGTGACAGGAGAGGAGGGGGACACGAGATAGAGGAGGATGAGGAGGAGGAGGAGAAAGAGGAAGAGGAGGAAGAGGCGATGGTAGTGGATTATGACCAAGGTCCCTCTTATCTTCACATCCTCCTCCTCCTCCTCCTCTTCTCCTTCTGTCCCTTCCCCTTCCTCCCCATCTCACTCCTCCTCCCTCCTCCATCTCTCTCCCTTCCCCAACTCTTATCCTCTTCTCTCTTGTCCCCCCCCCTCCTCCTCCATTTTCCCTTCTTCCTCCTCTCTCTCCTTCCTTCCCTCCCCAGTCACACATCACCGTTCTTCACCACCTGAACTAAGCCACTTCAGACACTCTTGTATTGGTAAACAAAACAAATAAGTAAACAAACAAACAAATGTACAGGTAGACAAAACAAACAAAAAAGTTGTTCCTTGACTCCACAACAAACCATTACCACCTCGAAAACACTGACTTAAGTCTTTCCATTTCTTTCTCCTTTTTTCCCCTCCCAAGATTTACCCCTCCTCCCCCGCCTCCCCCCCTCCTCCCCCGCCTCCCCCCCCCCCTCCACCACGCCTGAGTTGGAGTTGCCAAGAAATAAAGATTTTTTTTCTTCAGAATTTAATACCTTATTTCAGGTAAGGTAAGGTCAGGTCAGGTCAGGTCAGGTCAGGTCAGGCAAGGCAAGGCAAGGTAAGGTAAGACAAGGCAAGGCAAGGCAAGGTAAGGTAAGGTCAGGTCAGGTCAGGTCAGGCAAGGCAAGGTAAGCTACTTTTCGTGTTTCTCCCTTCCTAACCTCTCCTCCTCCTCCACTCAGCTTCCATATGTCGCCTCTCCCTCTTTCGCATATTGTCCATTACACCACCTTCTCTTCTTCACCTTTTTCTTGTTATTCCCCTTCCATTTATCATCACCTTCTCTCTCCTTTGTCTTCCTTCCCTCCTCCCTTCTTTCTTCCCCTGGTTATCATCACTGTCTTTCTTCTTTCTTCACTATTTCTCGTTACTCTCCCTTTCTCTATTCCCATCTTCATCATCTTTCAACTTCTGCTCTCTCTCTCTCTCTCTCTCTCTCTCTCTCTCTCTCTCTCTCTCTCTCTCCTGGCCAAACTCCTTCCATCCAATACCTCATCTTCTTAACCATCAGCTCTCTCCCTCTCCTCCCTGACCATCCCTCCCCCTGACTCCTTCCCTCACCCCCCCTCCCCCTTCCCTCTTCCTCCAAAAAGATTATAAAACTCCCCCACCTGCTTTCCCCCTTCCTCTTCCTCCCACTTCATCCCCCATTCCTCTCTTACCATCCCTCCTCACACTCGCCCCATCTCTCATCTCCCTCCCCCACTCATGATTTACTACACCCTTACCCTCCCCCTGATCTCCCCTCTCCCCTGACCTCTCTCGTCCCCCTCAATCCTTCACCGATATCCCTCAATATCCCTCTCCCCCACTAACCTCCCCAATATCCTTCTCCTCCCAACAAACCTTGCCCAATATCTCCCTCCCTTCAACCCTCTCCCCTCCCCTTTCCCCTCACTACACACACACACACACACACACACACACAGCCTTATCACCTAAAACCTATTTCAGAACCTTTCACAAAACTCGTCAATGTTGCTGGCAGGAGTAATAAATCCTGCCTCCATCCTACCTCCATCTCGCTCTCCTCCACACAATAACACCCGGCATACAATACGCAGTGAAGTACAGCATAACAGCGACACACAACACAGCATTTTACAGCACAATAAGATACGGTAGGAAGTAAGAAAGGCTTATATACGTCTAGCTAGCAATCTGGGGAAGGATTTTCAAAAGTTCGTAAGGTATTAAAAAACTCGTATGTTTTTCCCCTCCTACTGTAGTGAAGGCTTTTGTTAAATGACTCACTCCCGAATGTAATGTGTTATTTCTTTAGCTGCATTGTGTATTTTAAACCGTCGACGAGGACGATTTAACCCTTTGACGAGGACGATTTAACCCCTTGACGACGAGGATTTTACCCTTTGACGACGATTTAACCCTTTGGCGACGATTTAACTCTTTGATGATGATGATGATGATTTAACCCTTTGACGATGACGATCTAAACCATTGACGAGGATGATTTAACCCTTTAACTACGATGACTTAACCTTTCAGGACTTAAAGGGTCAAGAACCTAACTGACTTGACTCGACTTGGCGAGCGTCTGTAAGAAAGCTTCTTTCACTCCCTGCCTGGCTCCCTCCCTCCTTCCTCCCTCCCCCCCCCCTTCCCCCAGCTCAAGAAACTCCTCCTCCCCCTTCCTTCCCTCCCTCCTCCCCCCCTTCCCCCAGCTCAACAACTCCCCACCTCCCCCCCTCCCCCTCCCACTCAAAATCCTCCTCCCCTCCTTCCTCCCTCCCCCCCCTTCCCCCAGCTCAAGAAACTCCTCCTCCCCCCTTCCTTCCCCTCCCTCTCCTCTCACCCCTTCCCTCAGCTCAACAAACTCCTCCTCCCCCTTCCTTCCCTCCCCCCCCTTCCTTCTTCCTGTACTTGGCAGAGGCTAACTTCCCTCCTCAACACAACTTTCATTTTTACGCCTGGCTAATGCTCTCGCCAGGCAATTTTCACATCTTGTTTAGTATTTTACGAGCAAAACTGTGTACAAGACTCTTTGCTTACACTAGGCACTCACCCCCATCCCCTCTCCCTCACCCCCTCCCCTATCCCCTCTCCCTCACCCCCTCCTCCATTCCCTCTCCCTCACCCCCCATCCCCTCTCCCTCACCCCCTCCCCCATCCCCTCTCCCTCACCTCTTCCTCCGCTGCTGCTGCTTAAACGTACGAACCTGGAAAGATAAAAAAAGAGGTAGGTTAATTAAAGAGGAAGGTTAATTAAAGAGGAAGGTTAATTAAAGAGGAAGGTTAATTAAAGAGGAAGGTTAATTAAAGAGGAGGGTTAATTAAAGAGGAGGGTTAATTAAAGAGGAGGGTTAATTAAAGAGGAAGGTTAATTAAAGAGGAGGTTAATTAAAGAGGAGGTTAATTAAAGAGGAAGGTTAATTAAAGAGGAAGGTTAATTAAAGAGGAAGGTAATTAAAGAGAAGGTTAATTAAGAGGAAGGTTAATAAAGAGGATGGTTAATTAAAGAGGAAGGTTAATTAAAGAGGAAGGTTAATTAAAGAGGAAGGTTAATTAAAGAGGAAGGTTAATTAAAGAGGAGGGTTAATTAAAGAGGAAGGTTAATTAAAGAGGAAAGTTAATTAAAGAGGAAGGTTAATTAAAGAGGAAGGTTAATTAAGAGGAAGGTTAATTAAAGAGGAAGGTATTAAAGAGAGTTAATTAAGAGGAAGGTTAATTAAAGAGGAAGGTTAATAAGAGGTGTGTTAATTAAAGAGGAGGGTTAATTAAAGAGGAGGGTTAATTAAAGAGGAGGGTTAATTAAAGAGGAGGGTTAATTAAAGAGGAAGGTTAATTAAAGAGGAAGGTTAATTAATGAGGAAGGTTAATTAAAGAGGAAGGTTAATTAATGAGGAAAGTTAATTAATGAGGAAAGTTAATTAAAGAGGAAGGTTAATTAAAGAGGAAGGTTAATTAAAGAGGAAGGTTAATTAAAGAGGAGGGTTAATTAAAGAGGAGGTTAATTAATGAGGAAAGTTAATTAATGAGGAGGTTAATTAAAGAGGAAGGTTAATTAAAGAGGAGGTTAATTAAAGAGGAGGGTTAATTAAAGAGGAAGGTTAATTAATGAGGAAAGTTAATTAAAGAGGAAGGTTAATTAAAGAGGAGGGTTAATTAAAGAGGAGGGTTAATTAAAGAGGAGGGTTAATTAAAGAGGAAGGTTAATTAATGAGGAAAGTTAATTAATGAGGAAAGTTAATTAAAGAGGAAGGTTAATTAAAGAGGAAGGTTAATTAAAGAGGAAGGTTAATTAAAGAGGAGGGTTAATTAAAGAGGAAGGTTAATTAAAGAGGAAGGTTAATTAAAGAGGAAAGTTAATTAATGAGGAAAGTTAATTAAAGAGGAAGGTTAATTAAAGAGGAAGGTTAATTAAAGAGGAGGGTTAATTAAAGAGGAAGGTTAATTAAAGAGGAAGGTTAATTAAAGAGGAAGGTTAATTAAAGAGGAGGGTTAATTAAAGAGGAAGGTTAATTAAAGAGGAAGGTTAATTAATGAGGAAAGTTAATTAAAGAGGAGGGTTAATTAAAGAGGAAGGTTAATTAATGAGGAAAGTTAATTAAAGAGGAAGGTTAATTAAAGAGGAAGGTTAATTAAAGAGGAGGGTTAATTAATGAGGAAAGTTAATTAAAGAGGAGGGTTAATTAAAGAGGAAGGTTAATTAAAGAGGAAGGTTAATTAAAGAGGAAGGTTAATTAATGAGGAAAGTTAATTAAAGAGGAAGGTTAATTAAAGAGGAAGGTTAATTAAAGAGGTGGGTTAATTAAAGAGGAGGGTTAATTAAAGAGGAGGGTTAATTAAAGAGGAGGGTTAATTAAAGAGGAAGGTTAATTAAAGAGGAAGGTTAATTAATGAGGAAGGTTAATTAAAGAGGAAGGTTAATTAATGAGGAAAGTTAATTAATGAGGAAAGTTAATTAAAGAGGAAGGTTAATTAAAGAGGAAGGTTAATTAAAGAGGAAGGTTAATTAAAGAGGAGGGTTAATTAAAGAGGAAGGTTAATTAATGAGGAAAGTTAATTAATGAGGAAAGTTAATTAAAGAGGAAGGTTAATTAAAGAGGAAGGTTAATTAAAGAGGAGGGTTAATTAAAGAGGAAGGTTAATTAATGAGGAAAGTTAATTAAAGAGGAAGGTTAATTAAAGAGGAGGGTTAATTAAAGAGGAGGGTTAATTAAAGAGGAGGGTTAATTAAAGAGGAAGGTTAATTAATGAGGAAAGTTAATTAATGAGGAAAGTTAATTAAAGAGGAAGGTTAATTAAAGAGGAAGGTTAATTAAAGAGGAAGGTTAATTAAAGAGGAAGGTTAATTAAAGAGGAGGGTTAATTAAAGAGGAAGGTTAATTAAAGAGGAAGGTTAATTAAAGAGGAAAGTTAATTAATGAGGAAAGTTAATTAAAGAGGAAGGTTAATTAAAGAGAGGAAAAGGGGTTAATTAAAGAGGAAGGTTAATTAAAGAGAAGGAAAAGAGGTTAATTAAAGAGGAAGGTTAATTAAAGAGGAAGGTTAAGGGTTAATTAAAGAGGAGGGTTAATTAAAGAGGAAGGTTAATTAAAGAGGAAGGTTAATTAATGAGGAAAGTTAATTAAAGAGGAGGGTTAATTAAAGAGGAGGGTTAATTAAAGAGGAAGGTTAATTAATGAGGAAAGTTAATTAAAGAGGAGGGTTAATTAAAGAGGAAGGTTAATTAATGAGGAAAGTTAATTAAAGAGGAAAGTTAATTAAAGAGGAAGGTTAATTATGCATCCTGGTTCAAATTAAATATTTAGTAAGATAATTTATTTAAGGGACATTGTCTTAAATAACATCTTGTTTTTATTGTGTCTTAACTATCACCATCACTACCAGCATCACCTACCAAGCACCATCACCACCACCTACCATCACCACCACCTACCATCACTACCAGCATCACCTACCAAGCACCATCACCACCACCTACCATCACTACCAGCATCACCTACCAAGCACCATCACCACCAGCTACCATCACCACCACCTACCATCACCACCACCTACCATCACCACCATCTAACAACTCTCTCTCTCTCTCTCACAGAAGATGGTGGAAGACAAATAGCGTCGAAATTACACTTTTTATGTTTTTACCGCCAGTTACACGGAAGAGAGAGAGAGAGAGAGAGAGAGAGAGAGAGAGAGAGAGAGAGAGAGAGAGAGAGAGAGAGAGAGAGAGAGCAAATAAAAACATAAATAACAACGTTTAAAAAAAACAAAGGAAAAATATCAAAACACAGTAAATCCTTGCGATACCACCACCCCCCACACCTCTCCCCTCCCAGCCCCTCCCCTCCCACCCCCTCACCTCTCCCCTCTCCCCTCCCACCCCCCACACCTCTCCCCTCCCCCACCCCCTCACCTCTCCCCTCCCAGCCCCTCACCTCTCCCCTCCCACCCTCCCACCCCTCCCAGCCCCTCACCTCTCCCCTCACACCCCTCCTCTCCCCCTCACTAATGCTCTGCTCTTCACAACAAAATGACAACCACTTAACTCTCTGGGGAAACATTCATTCACGCCAGGAGTCACGTCACGGGGGGAGGGGTGGGATGAGTCATGTCACGGGGGGAGGGGGAGTCACGTCACGGTGGGGAGGGGGAGTCACGTCACGGGGGGAGGGGGGAGTCACGTCACGGGGGGAGGGGGAGTCACGTCACGGGGGGAGGGGGGAGTCACGTCACGGGGGGAGGGGGGAGTCACGTCACGGGGGGGAGGGGGAGTCACGTCACGGGGGGGAGGGGAGGGAGGAGACGTCACCCGGGGGGGGGGGGGGAGGAGGAGGGAACTCGATGATGTTGTTGTTATTATTATTATCATCGTCATTGTCATTATTATTATCATCGTCATTGTCATTATTATTATCATCGTCATTGCTTTCTTCATCATTATTATTATTATTATTATTTTTAATAATTTATATTACTATTATTCGAAGCATTACTCACAAACAGCACTATTAACACCACCACAGCGCCATGACTCACAAACAGCACTCTAACAGCACCATGACTCACAAACAGCACTAACAGCACCATGACTCACAAACAGCACTCTAACAGCACCATGACTCACAAACAGCACTCTAACAGCACTCTTAACAGCACCATGACTCACAAACAGCACTCTTAACAGCACCATGACTCACAAACAGCACTCTTAACAGCACCATGACTCACAAACAGCACTATTAACACCACCATGACTCACAAACAGCACTCTTAACACCACCATGACTCATAAACAGCACTATTGACACCACCATGACTCACAAACAGCACTCTTAACAGCACCATGACTCACAAACAGCACTCTTAACAGCACCATGACTCACAAACAGCACTATTAACAGCACCATGACTCACAAACAGCACTATTAACACGATCATGACTCACAAACAGCACTATTAACAGCACCACGACTCACAAACAGCACTCTTAACAGCACCATGACTCACAAACAGCACTCTTAACACCACCATGACTCACAAACAGCACTCTTAACAGCATCATGACTCACAAACAGCACTATTAACAGCACCATGACTCACAAACAACACTCTTAACACCACCATGACTCACAAACAGCACTATTAACAGCACCATGACTCACAAACAGCACTATTAACAGCACCATGACTCACAAACAACACTCTTAACACCACCATGACTCACAAACAGCACTCTTAACACCACCATGACTCACAAACAGCACTATTAACACCACCATGACTCACAAACAGCACTATTAACAGCACCATGACTCACAAACAGCACTATTAACAGCACCACAGCACCATGACTCCCCTTCAGCAACAAGGCAAGAAGTCTCACAGGAGCATCACACACGATTTAGGATGCAGGGAGTGTCCAGCCTCGCCCTCCTCCCTCACGCTACAACAAACACCTCCTGCCGCCTCCCTGCTGGTGACAATACTGCTACTAATAATAACAAGAGTAACAACAACAATAATAATAATAATAATAATAATAATAAATAATAATAATAATAATAATAATAATAATAATAATAATAATAATAATAATAATAATAGCAAGAATAATAACAACAACAATAATAATAATAATAATAGTTTAGCTAGAAAAGAATTGCAGCCAAAGGTGTTAAAATATAGAACGAAGTTACAGAAATTACATCCTGTGACATTCTGGAGTGACTCATTTAACAAAAGCTTTCATTACAAGAGGTGTGTGTGTGTGTGTGTGTAGCCGAGTGACAAGCGAGGATTTCTGAGTGGTGAGGGCCAGGGCCGGGTGGTGAGGGTGAGGGCCGGGTGATGAGGGTGAGGGCCGGGTGATGAGGGTGAGGGCCGGGTGGTGAGGGTGAGGGCCGGGTGGTGAGGGTGAGGGCCGGGTGGTGAGGGTGAGGGCCGGGTGGTGAGGGCTTGGCACACACGATAATAAAGGCTGAGTAATGGAGGTCACAGGACACGCGGTGAGGAATGAGGGATTATGAGAGAGGAGTAAGAGGGAGGTAAAGAGGGAGAAGAGAAGAGAAGAGAAGAGACAACCTTCTACAGACACACACTAAGTCACACACGTCCAGGGTCTCAGCTATGAGTTGTATTTTCTTTTGTATTTTACCTCCAGCAGCTGCCACGACCTCTGCTGCGGGCTGTGTTGGTGTCCTCACTCACTCACTCACTCACGCACGCACTCACTCACTCACGCACGCACTCACTCACGCACGCACTCACTTAAGGTCACACGCTCACTACTTTATTCATTCACTCACTCACTTATCCTAACTTAAGGCCACACTCAGTTATTAAAACACACACACACACACACACACACACACTGTTAGAAGAGCTCTTAAGAGTCTCAGAGACCAGCACAACTTACATCCCACGGGGGGACTTAGCCTTGTTGCTCCCCCCCTGCCCCCTCTTGCCCCCTCCTACCCCCGTCTCCTCCACTCCCTTCTTCCTCCACCACTCCCCCTACCCCCTCCACTCCCCCTACCCCCTCCACTCCACCTACCCCTTCCACTCCACCTACCCCCTCCACTCCCCCTACCCCCTCCACTCCTCCTATCCCCTCCACTCCCCCTACCTCCTCTCCTTCCCCCTTACCTAACTACAACCGAAGGCCCAAAGGTGGAAACAACCAAAATGGCGTCAAAACTGCACTGAGACTCGATTTGAGGCTCTCTCTCTCTCTCTCTCTCTCTCTCTCTCTCTCTCTCTCTCTCTCTCTCTCTCTCTCTCCGTGTCATTATAGCCACAACAACAATGACAGTCAAAGCTCAGGGTCTCTCTCACACTGAATGATGATGACGGAGAGAGAGAGAGAGAGAGAGAGACCTTACTTCCTATTTCCTCCATCTACACTAATATTAGACACCACAACAATACCCCCCCCCCTCCCTCCCCCCTCCCCCAAGCTTAAAAGGGGCTTAAAACTACAGACCAAGAATAACTTACGACTTAGGGAGGAGAAAAATAAACCCTGTTAACACATGAGGCTCGCGTGGCCAGGAGGCTTAACATACACTCAGAAGCCTTAACATACACTCAGGAGCCTTAACATACACTCAGGAGCCTTAACATACACTCAGAAGCCTTAACATACACTCACGAGGCTTAACTCAACATACACTCAAGTTAAGAAGTCAAAGTTAAATCCAATTGGTAAGTTAATTTCCCTCGTCCAATACTTCAACTTATCGGATCAGAGAAGACCCAAAACTCTCGTACCTAAAAGACCTCAAACTATCGTACTCAAGAGACTCGTATCATTGTACTCAAGACTCATATAATCGTACTCAAGGGGGTGATCCGTATAACCCCCTCCTTTCCCCTCAACCCCCCCTCAGGTAAATCAAGGCATCACAGTCATCAAGGCTTGGGCCGATTCTCAGAGGTTCCTGCGTTAATATTTTCTTCATTTAAGCGGAGTGTGGAAACGTTCACCTCACTCAAGTTATAACTCATACACAGACTCAAGTGCTCGCGGCGAGGAGGATTTTGTTTTGGTCACTTGTCTGGGGGAGGGAGGGAGGGAGGGGGGAGGAGGGAGAGAGGGAAGAGAGGAGGAGGGAAAGGGAGTCAAGGAAAGGGGGGAGAGAAAGGAAGGCGAGGGAGGGAAAGGAAGGCAAGGAGAGAGGGAAAGGGAGGCAGGGAGAGAGGGAGGCAGGGAGAGAGGGAGGCGGGGGGAGAGAGATTTACAGCACTAATGTATCTCTTGACCTCCACACTCTCAAATATCTCTCCCTGCAAGTCTCTCACAATAGATTCTCAAGAGAGATTCATAGTCGAGTGGGAACGGTCTGCCTTGATGGAGAGAGAGAGAGAGAGAGAGAGAGAGAGAGAGAGAGAGAGAGAGAGAGAGAGATTACGTAAACAATCGTATAGTAAAGTGTTGTGTGTGTGTGTGTTGTAAGTGTTGTATATGTGTTTGTATTGTATATACTGTATGTGTATGTGTTACATGTTTGTATGTGTGTTGCAGATGATCCCAGAAGAAGAGTTATGTAAGAGGAGGAGGAGGAGGAGGAGAAAGTAATGTGAAGGAGGAAGAGAGTGATGGTGTGGAAGGGGTGAGGAGGGAGGGGTGAGGAGGGAGGGGTGAGGGGTGGTGAGGGGGGTGAGGGTGGTGAGGAGGGAGGGGTGAGGGTGAACAAAGTCAGTGGAGGGTGTTGTTGTTATTCAGATGAGCAGCACTAGATTTATGGTCACATCTCCCGGTGGTGGTGGTGGTGGTTGTTGTTGTTGGTGATGGTGGTGGTTGTTGGTGGTGGTGGTTGATGTTGGTGGTGGTGGTGGTGGTTGATGTTATTGTTGTTGATGGTTGTTGTTGTTGTTGTTGTTGGTGGTGGTGGTGGTTGTTGGTGATGGTGGTGGTTGTTGTTGTTGGTGGTGGTGGTTGTTGGTGGTGGTGGTTGATGTTATTGTTGTTGATGGTGGTGATTGTTATGGTTGGTGGTGATGATTGTTGTTGTTAGTGATGGTTGGCGGTGTTGGCGATATTAGTAGTGGCAGTGGTGGTTGTTGTTGTTGATGGGGTAGAGGGGGGGGGGGTCCATCTCCACACCCCCCACCTCTTGTAGTGTCTCAAAGGGGAGAGTAAGACACCATGTACGACACTTGATTAAGACAGCAGGTGTAAACAAACAGGTGAGGGGGCCGTCGTTCACCTCATCAACAAGACAGCGAACCGGGCCACGAGAAGGAGGTGAATCAGGTGGCCTAATGCACCTCACCTGGCCAGTACAGGAACACACACACACAGACTTTATGAATCCGCACCCCCCCCCACCCCCCCATCGAGGGTACACCACCACCGTCGTCATGGCAACATCTCTCTCTCTCTCTCTCTCTCTCTCTCTCTCTCTCTCTCTCTCTCTCTCTCTCTCTCTCTCACACACACACACACACACACAGGTAAGTCAAACCCCCACCTGTGTTTCCCTCTACAATTATAATATTAAAAAAAATGCCATAAAATTGAAGCACTAAATATTCACCGCCACAACAGTAATATAGAGCCAGCTGACCTTTTGTCCAACCCTACCTACAGAGCACACGGGTGGACAGATAGACAGACAGACATAAATATCCACCGTCTATCAGGTGTAGTGGCTTAATAAAAACACCGCTAGATGATTCACTATGCCCTACAGACACACTAGCGAGGCCCCAGGTAATAAAGATGTATAAGGACATAAAAATTGAGGTTTACGAGATGCTGTTCCTGTTGAAGGTGGCGAGTGAGCCGCCTTGTAGCTTTCCTCCGCCCACCACCCACCCACCGCCCACACCCATCGCCGCCCACCACAGTCTTAAGCCAACACCCAGACGGCCCTGACCCCCCTACTCACGCCAGACCTTCATGTTGTTTCGACAGACAGATAAACAGACAGACAGAGAGACAGACGGGGTAGGTGGCAGTGAGATACAACTAGCAACACACCTGCCTAACTCTTCACACATACACTACACCTGCCTCGCGTAGACACCTGCCTCACTCTCCACACATACACTACACCTGCCTCACTCTCCACACATACACTACACCTGCCTCACTCTCCACACATACACTACACCTGCCTCGCGTAGACACCTGCCTCACTCTTCACACATACACTACACCTGCCTCGCGTAGACACCTGCCTCACTCTCCACACATACACTACACCTGCCTCGCGTAGACATCTGCCTCACTCTCCACACATACACTACACCTGCCTCATGATGTGTTTACAACCTGACACTAACTTACCTACTGGCAGATCAGTTAGTGGGTCAGTGGGTCAGTTGGTGGGTCAGTGAGTCAGTTGGTGGGTCAGTGAGTCAGGTAAAGCTGATGTTTGTGTTAATCAGTCAACAGATCAGGTAAAGGTATAATATAACTTATCAAACAGGTAATTAATAAAGGTATACATAACATAACCCGAGCCTATAATTACACTTGACCTCTAAACCATAACAAATATAACATTACATTATCATACACATTATATACCAGTTAATTACAGGTAACACTTGTACGTATCAAACAGGTAGATAATTAACGTATCAGGTGTGTGTGTATGTGTGTGTGTGTGTGGAAGAAGGTAGATTCTGGCATGACACCCGATCCACCACATCCACACTGTACCACCCAGCACCACCACCCACTACACCCGCCGACACCACCACCACCACCCACTACACCCGCCGACACCACCACCACCCACCCGCACTGCAGCTAGAGCAAGTCAAAGCGCCGTGAGGAAATTCATCAGTCAATGACACAAACCGAGACACGACACGATCGATACACGACACATAATGATGACGACACAATACTGCCTCACTTAGGAGACCAACACACACACACTCTCTCTCTCTCTCTCTCTCTCTCTCTCTCTCTCTCTCTCAGGATTATCGCCAAGAACCTGTAAGAGACATTAAAAATCATCTGAGTGACCTAAGTGTTTAAAAGTTACTGGAGGGGCGGTACCAGTGAGCTTGAAGAGGTGGAGTGACACTTAGTGGGCGGGGGAAACGGGTGGTAAGAGTGGGTGGAGTAGGAAGGGGGAGGTGGGTGGCACGAGTGGGTGGGGTAGGAAGGGGGAGATGGGTGGCACTAATGGGTGGAGAGGGAAGGTGGGTGGCACGAGTGGGTGGGGTAGGAAGGGGGAGGTGGGTGGCACTAATGGGTGGAGAGGGAAGGTGGGTGGCACGAGTGGGTGGGGTAGGAAGGGGGAGGTGGGTGGCACGAGTGGGTGGAGAGGGAAGGTGGGTGGCACGAGTGGGTGGGGTAGGAAGGGGGAGGTGGGTGGCACGAGTGGGTGGAGAGGGAAGGTGGGTGGCACGAGTGGGTGGGGTAGGAAGGGGGAGGTGGGTGGCACGAGTGGGTGGGGTAGGAAGGGGGAGGTGGGTGGCACGAGTGGGTGGAGAGGGAAGGTGGGTGGCACGAGTGGGTGGGGTAGGAAGGGGGAGGTGGGTGGCACTAATGGGTGGAGAGGGAAGGTGGGTGGCACGAGTGGGTGGGGTAGGAAGGGGGAGGTGGGTGGCACTAATGGGTGGAGAGGGAAGGTGGGTGGCACGAGTGGGTGGGGCAGGAAGGGGGAGGTGGGTGGCACTAATGGGTGGAGAGGGAAGGTGGGTGGCACGAGTGGGTGGGGTAGGAAGGGGGAGGTGGGTGGCACTAATGGGTGGAGAGGGAAGGTGGGTGGCACTAATGGGTGGAGAGGGAAGGTGGGTGGCACTAATGGGTGGAGAGGGAAGGTGGGTGGCACTAATGGGTGGAGAGGGAAGGTGGGTGGCACTAATGGGTGGAGAGGGAAGGTGGGTGGCACTAATGGGTGGAGAGGGAAGGGGGTGAGGTGGGTGGCACGAGTGGGTGGAGAGGGAAGGGGGTGAGGTGGGTGGCACGAGTGGGTGGAGAGGGAAGGTGGGTGGCACGAGTGGGTGGAGAGGGAAGGTGGGTGGCACGAGTGGGTGGAGAGGGAAGGTGGGTGGCACGAGTGGGTGGAGAGGGAAGGTGGGTGGCACGAGTGGGTGGGGTAGGAAGGGGGAGGTGGGTGGCACGAGTGGGTGGAGAGGGAAGGGGGTGAGGTGGGCGTCTTAACAGATGACAATCTCTTAAGCCACATCAACCTCACGCCAGGCAATGTAGTGGTGGAGGTGGTGGAGGTGGTGGTGGTGGTGGAGGTGGTGGTGGTGGCGGTGGTTGTGGTGGTGGTGGTGGTGATAGTGGTGGTTGTGGTGGAGATGGGTGGTGGTGGTGGAGGTGGTGGAGGTGGTAGTGGTGGTGGTTGTTGCGGTGGTTGTGGAGGTGGTGGTGGTGGCGGTGGTTGTGGTGGAGGTGGTGGTGGTGGCGGTGGTTGTGGTGGAGGTGTTGGTGATAGTGGTGGTTGTGGTGGAGGTGGTGGTGGAGGTGGTGGTGGTGGCGGTGGTTGTGGTGGAGGTGGTGGTGATAGTGGTGGTTGTGGTGGAGGTGGTGGTGGTGGTGGAGGTGGTGGTGGTGGTGGTGGTGGTGGTTGTTGCGGTGGTTGTGGAGGTGGTAGTGGTGGTGGTTGTTGCGGTGGTGGTGGAGGTGGTGGTGGTGGAGGTGGTGGTGGTGGTGGTGGTGGAGGTGGTGGTTGTGGTGGAGGTGGTGGTGGTGGTGGAGGTGGTGGTAGTGGTGGTGGTTGTGGAGGTGGTTGTGGAGGTGGTAGTGGTGGTGGTTGTTGCGGTGGTTGTGGTGGTGGAGGTGGTGGTGGTGGTGGAGGTGGTGGTGGTGGTGGAGGTGGTGGTGGAGGTGGTGGTTGTGGTGGAGGTGGTGGTGATAGTGGTGGTTGTGGTGGAGGTGGTGGTGGAGGTGGTAGTGGTGGTGGTTGTTGCGGTGGTTGTGGTGGTGGTGGAGGTGGTGGTGGTGGAGGTGGTGGTGGAGGTGGTGGTGATAGTGGTGGAGGTGGTGGTGGAGGTGGTGGTAGTGGTGGTGGTGGTGGTGGTGGTGATAGTGATGGTTGTGGTGGTGGAGGTGGAGGTGGTGGTGGAGGTGGTGGTTGCGGTGGTTGTGGTAGAGGGTGGTGGTGCTGGAGGTGATGACAATGATAAGTGTTAATGGTGACTGGTGATGATGATAGTCGTAGTAGTGATAGTGTATAATGATGATAGTGCTGATGGTGACTCCCGCGATGGTGTTGATACTGTGAGAGTGACGATGGTGAAGGGTGGTTGGGAGTATGCGTGAGCCGCCCCGCCCCGCCCACAGTGACCTACACACCCACACACACTCCCGCCCCGCCCACTCTACCGTTGCCATGACGACTAAGCTGGTACACCCTCTCCCCCACCCTCCACCCATTACAATTAATTACCGTCATCTAAACCTTTTCTTATATAATTCACTACATTATCTTTTTAATTAACCTTTGAGGGCATTTAATTACTTCTCATTACAGGTGTTGCAATAAATGCCTTCAGGTCACCTATATTAATTAATGTCTCCGGGTTTTTTTTCTTCAGTATCTCCAAGCCTTTTCATACCACTGTCTCCCAGGCCTTTCATCTCCTCGTCTCTCAAGGATCACGAGAGACCTCAGTGGCAGAGACATTAAATTACTGCCTCCCAAGACATCACATTATTTCTTCCCGTGTTGTGTGTTCGTATAGTGAGGTGTTGGTGTTCGTATAGTGAGGTGTTGGTGTTCGTATAGTGAGGTGTTGGTGTTCGTATAGTGAGGTGTTGGTGTTCGTATAGTGAGGTGTTGGTGTTCGTATAGTGAGGTGTTGGTGTTCGTATAGTGAGGTGTTAAGTGAGGTGTTAGTGTTCGTATAGTGAGGTGTTGGTGTTCGTATAGTGAGGTGTTGGTGTTCGTATAGTGAGGTGTTGGTGTTCGTATAGTGAGGTGTTGGTGTTCGTATAGTGAGGTGTTGGTGTTCGTATAGTGAGGTGTTAGTGTTCGTATAGTGAGGTGTTGGTGTTCGTATAGTGAGGTGTTAGTGTTCGTATAGTGAGGTGTTGGTGTTCGTATAGTGAGGTGTTAGTGTTCGTATAGTGAGGTGTTGGTGTTCGTATAGTGAGGTGTTGGTGTTCGTATAGTGAGGTGTTAGTGTTCGTATAGTGAGGTGTTGGTGTTCGTACAGTGAGGTGTTGGTGTTCGTATAGTGAGGTGTTAGTGTTCGTATAGTGAGGTGTGTGTTCGTATAGTGAGGTGTTAGTGTTCGTATAGTGAGGTGTTGGTGTTCGTATAGTGAGGTGTTAGTGTTCGTATAGTGAGGTGTTGGTGTTCGTATAGTGAGGTGTGTTCGAAGTGTGGTGTCGTATAGTGAGGTGTTGGTGTTCGTATAGTGAGGTGTTAAGTGAGGTGTTAGTGTTCGTATAGTGAGGTGTTAGTGTTCGTATAGTGAGGTGTTAGTGTTCGTATAGTGAGGTGTTGGTGTTCGTATAGTGAGGTGTTAGTGTTCGTATAGTGAGGTGTTAGTGTTCGTATAGTGAGGTGTTAGTGTTCGTATAGTGAGGTGTTAGTGTTCGTATAGTGAAGTGTTAGTGTACGTATAGTGAGGTGTGGTGTTCGTATAGTGAGGTGTTAGTGAGTGTTAGTGTCGTATAGTGAGGTGTAATGAGGTTTGTTCGTATAGTGAGGTGTTGGTGTTCGTATAGTGAGGTGTTAGTGTTCGTATAGTGAGGTGTTGGTGTTCGTATAGTGAGGTGTTAGTGTTCGTATAGTGAGGTGTTAGTGTTCGTATAGTGAAGTGTTAGTGTTCGTATAGTGAGGTGTTAGTGTTCGTATAGTGAGGTGTTAGTGTTCGTATAGTGAGGTGGAGAATATTTTTGTTTACATTGTGTCTTCATATAAATATCGAGACGTGAATTGGATTACCTATTACGAAAATGTGTTAATATCCGCCTACTTGAAGACTGAGAGTGAGTGAGTGAGTGAGTGAATGAGTGAGTGAGTGAGTCTAGGTGAGTGTGTTATAGTGAGTTTACCCGTGACATTATTTCCACCAAAATCAATCACAGGAAATACTTCTACTAATCTCATCTTAACCAAATCAGTAATATAACCGATACAACCAACCATAAAAAGTATTGATAATATATATATTTTTATCACTCTGTTCTATGTAGTCAGTCAGTGTGTGTGTGTGTGTGTGTGTGTGCGTGGGTCCTGTTATCATTACTTGACCACTTGACACTCAAACACTGGTCAAGATTAACAACAAAAATAATAATTAAAACAAAAATAACAACAACAACAACAACAACAATAATAATAATAATAATAATAATAATAATAATAATAATAATGCAAATCAGGGTTACACAAACACTATCGACACTGCAACCCACCAATAACAAATAAAAACAAATAAACAAACAGTCAAACAAACAAACACATTATTCACTCGACCATTAAATGAATAAAAATATAACCCCCCCCTCTCCCCCCCCTCATCCCAGCCACAGTTCTGACGTCAAATGCATTCCAGTTCCCCCTCTCACCCCGCCCCGATTTTCACCTCGCGTTCGTAAAATTGTGTACAACGCGTTTATTCTGACTTATACGAACGCTGTATCTATCCTCTACTGAAGAACGTTCACCTCGCGTTCATAATACAGTGTACGAATAAAGCAACGCGTTTTGCCTGATTATTGAACGAGTTTTAACTAAACTTGAACGCGTACTGAATCTGTGAACGCGTTTTACTGAATTATTGAACGCAGGAACCATCGATTATATTACCTACAGCGCCTCCCCAACGTAACACAAATTAATTATACATCTACAAATGACCTTACCGTAACAATATTAATTAATGCTACATGTGCTGCCATTAACTGCAATATTCGCACTAATACACTACAGTAATGATAAATAAACAGAATTATCATACACTGCAATAATGACAAATATAATTACTAACGAATATAACATTGCCGAAATATAATTACTATACTAATTAAAGTGAAACAAGCTGGGGTGTCTAATCTTCAAGTGAAACAAGCTGGGGTGTCTAATCTTCAAGTGATCCTTTAAGTTATTGAGCGAGTGTAAAATTACAGATGGACGGAGAGGACGAGTACCTACTTACCTACCTGTCTACTTACCTACCTGTCTACCTACCTACTCTGTTATATCTCCACTACAATGCTTCAGGAACACCCGGGGAAGGCGCTGACGGGCGAGGTGCCTACTAACGCCGGGGGTGAGAGGCGGTGTTTTACACACGTGTGACCTTGACCTTTGACACTCTCTCTCACTCACTCAAAATGAGCTCAGCAGCTTTACGGATTCTTACGGAATGTGTATATGAAGGTGTGTGTTTAGGTTAGGTTAGGTTAAGAAAGGTTAGGTTAGGTTAGCGTAGTTACGTAATCTTCAGGTGTAATAAGCTGGGGTGCCTAATCTCCAGCTAATTCCGTAACAAGCGACCCCCCCCCCCTGCCCAGTGAAACAAAACTCAACAGATCTGGAGCAACATGAATGATTCTCGAACAGCAGCAGTGAACACCAATTCCATTAGCCTGGTAATTGGCTAGTGCAGGAGGGGAGGGGGAGGGGGGGAAGGGGGAGTAGGGTGGGAGAGGGAGGAAGAGGGAGGGGAGGGCGGGGAGAAGCGCCACCATCCATACAATACTGGAAATAGCCAATCACGTCGAAGCACCAGTCATAACGCACCAATCGTAATGCAGCGCCCGGTCGTAACTTTCGCCAATAACGATGGAGCACTGGTAATAGCTCTCCAATCACAGGCCAGCTCCCGACAAAACGAAGCAACCTCACGCCAGCACCGGACAAAACGCACTAATCACACGCCAGCCCGGACAAAACGCACCAATCACACGCCGGCATCATCTATTTTCCAGGTAGTGGGCGAAACGGGTCTTTCCTCCACAATCTGATGTAAACATTTAATTTCCTCTAGGCCAAAGAACCTGATCGTAAAACTTTCTCTCCCTCCTCTCCCTTCTCCTCTCCTTCTCCTCCCCTTCTTCCTTCTCCTCTCCTCCCCCTTCTCCTCCACCTCTCCCTCCCCTCCCCCCTTTCCTGTACCCATCACAACTTTTATACTCCCCTCGTGTGTTGACAAAGAGTCGTGGTGCCTGACGAAGGAGGAGTGTCTGACGGAGGAGTGCCTGACGAAGGAGGAGTGTCTGACGAAGGAGGAGTGTCTGACGGAGGAGTGCCTGACGGAGGAGGAGTGCCTGACGGAGGAGGAGTGCCTGACGGAGGAGGAGTGTCTGACGAAGGAGTGCCTGACGAAGGAGGAGTGCCTGACGAAGGAGGAGTGTCAGACGGAGGAGGAGTGCCTGACGGAGGAGTGTCTGACGAAGGAGTGCCTGACGGAGGAGGAGTGCCTGAAGGTGATGTGGTAGATGAGAGTGGTGTTAGGAGCCGCCGCCATGACACCACCACAATTTTCCCACGACGCAAAAAATAAAAAATAAATAAATAAAAATAATAACAGTGTAATGGTAATGATGATGATGATGATGAAATAATAATGATAATAAATAAATAAAAACCTCCCTCGACAATACTTCCATCAGACACTCTAGTCAAGACATCGCTGCACTCGGGTAAGGTACCAACTCCTGCCGAGCTGTCACCATCACCTGACCTACAAAACACAGGAGCGTTACAGTAATCCCTCCCAATACCGGACTAATTCTTACAAGCCCTGTCCGATATTAGGAAGATTCTGTGAGGTGAGGGGGAGGGGGAGGGGAGGGGGGTCGGTCAATACTTTGGAGGTGAGTTAAATGTCAACCACACGCCATTATGTTCCGTAAGAAACCAAGCACTCCCTCCTTACCTATTCCTACCTACACGCCCTCCTTTCCCTACACGCCCTCCCTCACTCTCCGGGGGGTGAGGGGGGGGGGGTGCGATTCGAGAGCCCTGTCCGCCTCTTCCCGAGTTCGATGCCGTCACAGGGGCTCTCACCGGCCCCCATAGCCAGCGGTGCTTTAACTCACCTTTTCTCCGTCAGTGAGTGAGTCAGCCAGAAAGTCAAGTAAACAAAAACAAATATATATAAGGTGTTGTTGCAGCTACAAGATCAATAGCGACATCAGATTACTTGACGATTAACACCCTAACTTTACCTGGTGGGTTAGGTTAGGTTACGGTAGGTTATGGTTAACTTAGGTTAGGTGAGGGTGGTTAATCTTAAGGTGAAATAATCTGGGGTGTCTAAACTCCATATGAGCCACAAACTTTGCTATGTAATAAACCAATTAATGGAAGCATCGTCAACACTGGTCTGTGATATCTGCCACCTGCCTCACACTAGCCCCCCCCCCCCCCCCCCATGGACCACTGAGCGGCGCCAGCTGAAGAGGAATACACGAGTGTCAGCCCGTAAACGCGTGGGTTTTGTTCTTCAATGCCAGTGTGTGTGTGTGTTGAGGGGGGGGGTGACCTTGGTAACGGAGGAAGGAGGAGGAGGAGATGGAAGGAGAAGGGGGAAAAGGAGGAAGAGGGGAGAAGTAGGTAGTGGTGGGCGAGGCACACCTCTTTAAACTGCAATGCCTGAAGGAGGAGGAAGAGGAGAGGCAGCCCCCCCCCCTCCCTCTTCAAGTGCCTGGTGCTGGGTCCTCACTTCATGCAGCTGACCTGACTGCTGTTGTTGCTTCATTCATACGCTTCACTCTTCATTCATCCCCCCCCCCTCTCAGACAAACCTCGTTCATGTGAGAGGGAGAAGGAGTGGGATGAGGGGGTGAGAGGGGGTGAGACGGGGTGAGGTGCATTCATTGGAGACCTCACATTGCTCTCCAGTCACTTGGCACTTCAATTAACCTTCACTGCATTCATGTTACAGTTCATTCATTCATTTGTGGTACACTTCAGTCATCTAACACACACACACACACACACACCATTATTACTATCACCACCAACAACAACTCCACCATTACCACCCTCACCACCACTACATCACCACCCTAACACCTCTAATCATCACCACCACACCCCCAACACCACTACACCACCACCATCAACTTTAACATGTGATGACACCACCACCTCTTCCTCCAGGGGCCTCAGACCAACACACCACAACACACCTGCCTCCCGTAACAGAAATTCCAAACAATTACCGTGTCTGAGTCTGTCCTCGCCTCCACACCTCCTCCTCCAAGTTTGATGTCGAGTTTTAGCTGCTGTTCCTTGAAGTCAAGTCTCAAGTGTTACCCTAAAGTTCCTTCAAGTTTTATCTTAAGTTCCTTCAAGTTTTATCTAAAGTTCCTTCAAGTTTTATCTAAAGTTCCTTCAAGTTTTATCTAAAGTTCCTTCAAGTTTTATCCCAAGTTCCTTCAAGTTTTATCTCAAGTTCCTTCAAGCTTTATCTAAAGTTCTTTCAAGTTTTACCAAAAGTTTGAAGAAAAAATTCAATTGAAATTCACACGAAAGTTTTACCTTAAGTTCCACTTAAAGTTTTATTCTATCAAGTCGCTTAAAATTACCCTAAAAACACACT
Organism: Homarus gammarus; assembly: GCA_958450375.1. NCBI lineage: Eukaryota > Metazoa > Arthropoda > Malacostraca > Decapoda > Nephropidae > Homarus > Homarus gammarus. Next base: position 1,210,479 of record CAUDMG010002352.1, on the reverse strand, counting down.
TAAATTAGACCTTTGTGGTTACTTAAAATATTTAACAAGAAACAGATTTTTAAAGAGACTTAAAACTTAGACTTAAAATTGAACAGAACAATGATGACCAACTTCAGGTAATTCGGTAGTCGGGGAGTGTAGTTTACAGAGAGAGAGAGAGAGAGAGAGAGAGAGAGAGAGAGAGAGAGAGAGAGAGAGAGAGAGAGAGTATACCTGGGCAAGTCAACCAAGAGTGAGACGTTTTGGTGAAGAGGGGAGGAAAGAGAGGGAGAGGAGGGAGGAAAGAGAGGGAGAGGAGGGAGGAAAGAGGAATACGGCGGAGGTCATGTGGGAGGAGTTAAGACCTCTCCACCAGGAGGTAGTGAGAGCGGGTGAGAGCGCCGCGGGGAATCTCAGCGGGTCCCTCACTCTCCCACTCTCCTGCCGCTGTAAAGGATGGCTGGCTGGCCCAGTGGCCCACTCCTACCTCCTCCTCATCCTCCTCTTCCCCCACTTTCTCCCCTCTCCTACCTCTTCCTCCTTCTATCCCCCTCCTCCTCGTTCTCTTCCTCCTTCTACCTCCTTCTTTTATCCCCTCCTCTTCCTACTTCTTTTATCTCCTCCTCCCACTTATTCTTCTTCCTCCCCCCCCCCCTCCCCTACCGCCGTGCTGGACACATTTTTCACATTATTATCATATGAATTTTCGTCTTTGATCTCTCTCTCTCTCTCTCCCTCTCTCTCTCTCTTTCTCTCTCCCTGTCCTCAACATGTCTTCTCAAACGTTCAACTCTTCTCCCCTGCCTCTCATTCCCTCCTCTTCCTCTCAATCTTCTCTCTTCCTCTTCTCACATGCTTCCCCCCCCCCCACCTTACTCAACTCTCTCATTCTTGTCTCACTTTTCTCTCAATAGCCTCCTTGAGAGAGAGAGAGAGAGAGAGAGAGAGAGAGAGAGAGAGAGAGTCCACCACCAGGACCCTTTAAATACCACAACGATTAATATTCCACCTGAAAGAGAAAACAATGTGATGCTATACGTACACACACACACACAGTCTCCGTCCGTCCATGTGTACTTCCATCCTACACAAGAAACAGAGAGAGAGAGAGAGATGAGTGTTACACAAGACCTCAAAACTCACCCTCAGTAACCCCCGGACGACACCAGCACACACAGTCATCACACACAACTAAAGAACATTACTGTCTTCTCTACCACACCCCCGCCACCCTCCTGCAGAAGGCCAGAGAGGAGAGCTACCTGCTGGGGTGACCTGGTGGCGGCGCTAACACAGGTGTCCACCGCCCCACATAAATCTCCACCACCACCACCACACCGCCACAACACTACCACAATATTCTCTCTGCAATTTCCTCCAGCGTACTGTGTGGTGGTGTGGCTCTTGGTGTGGCTCTGGTGTGGCTCTTGTAATAATTTTGTTTCATTAAGGTGATCATGTGAAGGTTAATTAGACACCCTAGTTTTTTTTACCTGATGATTAAACACCTTTTTTTTTGTAGAGAAAGAAGAGTAGAGGTGGGGGAAGGAAGTTAGACAGATGACAGGAATACCATCGCAGCTTCCGACTTTTTGACCGTGTGTGTGTGTGTGTGTGCGTGCGTGCGTGCGTGCGTGCGTGCGTGCGTGTGCGTGTGTGTGTGTGTGGCATCACCATGGTAACCAGCTATACCTACGAACATGTGATACTAAAAAGGCAATACGTCAGTTCCTTTGTTGTGTGGTTGCCATGGCGACCTCCCGGCCTCACCTGTGACCTCTTGAACGTTGTTACCTGAGGCTACCTGACGCGCGCTCCTTTACACCTGGTAGAGCCATTATGACACACCTGTATCGTATAAGCACCGTAGCAACTTAATTGGGCCAGTGAGTAATTTGAAAGACTCCTTGTGCTCCTAACCTAACCTAACCTAACCTTACCTAACCTAACCTAACCTAACCTCACCTAACCCTCAGCAAACCAATGGAATTGGCCATCGTGCACAACTGCAGGTGATGAAGAATTTGAAGATGAAAAGGAGGAGAAAGGAGGAGGAGAGGAAGGAGGAAGAGGAGAAAGAGGGAGTTAGAGGAGGAAGGAGACGGAAGAGGAAGGAGGAGGAAGAAGGAAGAGGAAGGAGCGAAGAAGATGGAGATGACGAAGAAGGAGTTATTAAAGAGAAATACCAACACTCAGGATCCTTTATGACACAACCTCCTCCAATTTAGTCAAGAGGCTCCTCCTTCCGTCCAAATTTCCGGAGCAACGTCACCACACAACCACCGCCGCTACCACCACCACCACCCTCCCTCCTTCACCACCACCCTCCCTCCTTCCTTCACCACCACCCTCCCTCCCTCCTTCACCACCAATTACGATCAACTTAGAGAAGAAAGTGGGGGAGGGATGGTAGGAAGGGGGGGGGGTTAGTATGGTAGGTAGAAGGACGGTAGAAGGGGATATGGTATGGTAGGGAAGGATAGGAGGTATGGTAGGGAAGGATAGAAGGTAGGGTAGGGAAGGATAGGAGGTAGGGTAGGTATGGTAGGGAAGGATAGGAGGTATGGTAGGGAAGGATAGAAGGTAGGGTAGGTATGGTAGGGAAGGATAGAAGGTATGGTAGGGAAGGATAGGAGGTAGGGTAGGTATGGTAGGGAGAGATTAGCGTGTAGATACTAACAAGATATGAATCAAGGCAACAAAATCACCTCCCCAGATCAACACACAAACACCATTAAGCTACGTAACATCACACCGCCCCATAATATATCTATACAGGTGATCGATGAGTCCCACAATGAACACTATCACTCCTGTTGTCTCGGTAGTGTTGTCAAAATCTTTCGTCTGTTGTGTCATATTGTCTAGTACTAAATCGTTCAAGACTACTTCAGGGTAAATATTTAACAAGTGTATGTATGTATGTATGTATGTATGTATGTAGCGCCACTTCACGGACAACCGGCAAAAGTATAAATAAATGAAGAAATTAATAAATATATCCGGGTTTTTTCTCGTCCGGTTAAGCCTTAAAACACAACCGGCATTTGGGGGGGGGCGGAGCAAAATGGAAATAACTTTTTGTTTTTATTGTTACAACTTTATGTAAATTTATTCATATATGGTAAAAAAATCTGACTCTGATTCGTAAATGAAAATCTGTTTACTGTAACCTAAGCAGACTATAGAGGTGAGGTGAGGTGAGGCGAGGTGAGGTGAGATGAGGTTAATGATGCTTATATATTCATAGTTTGTAACATTCGAAAAGAAAACACCTAGAGAGAGAGAGAGAGAGAGAGAGAATAAACCACATAAAGTTATCTCATTAACAGGTTATTTAATACATGTGCCGTCCTCAACAACATGGCGGTAGTGGAGGAAGGGGAAGGTGGTAGGTGGGAGGAGGGGGAGGGGGGAAGAAGAAGGGGAGGGGAGAAGGAGGGGAGGGGAGGAACAAAGTAAACAGTGTACCTGGTAATATTAATGGTGGTTCCAACGAGGCCAAGTTAAGGCCAGAGCTGTGAAGTTCATTACCGGGGCGGCATGAAGACCTGCCACCAGTAATGACGTCACGACTGCTCTTCAACCAGGCCACGCCCACCTCCTCACCCTCACCACTCCCCTCAGGTCACCCCTACCACACACCCACCTGTCACTTCCACCCACCCACCTCTCTCTTACACCCACCTGTCACTTCCACCCACCCACCTCTCTCTTACACCCACCCCTCTCTTACACCCACTGCCTTCACCCACCCCTCTCTTACACCCACCTGTCACTTCCACCCACCCACCTCTCTCTTACACCCACTTCAACACCCACTCGTTAATACTAAACAAGACCCTCTGAGCCAGGCTAATATTACACTGACAATAATAATTATATTAATGTTGAACCGTCATCTCTTTCCTTAGCTTAATTATCGTAATAATAATAATACCCTTAAATTATTATTATCATCATTATTATTATTATTGCAACTGAGAAAGGATGAAGCAGGGACACACACACACACACAACACTCACACAACACACACACTCACTCACACACACACACACACAACACACACACACACACACACAAAATATCAAGCTCCAAAAATTTCACAATACGGTGCCGGCTCTGACGTCATCACCGACAGTCAACATGGCCGCCATCTTCCATAAATAGCTTCTGTGTCTAGTTGGTGTTTTTTAATGACCATTTGTGTGCTATTGACGTCAAGTAATAGGATGCTAACAATCATTTATCTATGTTATTAATCCTTCAGGTTTTTCAAGTCACCTGTAGTTAATTGAGAGCATCAGGGACAGACAGACATAAAATCAACCTGACCGGGAAGTAGTTTAAGAAGCAAGTGTTCCAGAGTTGACCTGACACACACACACACACACACACGCACGCACGCACGCACGCACACACACGCACACACGCACGCACGCACGCACGCACACACACACACACACACATTTTACTACATCTTGGAGGCCATTTTGTGATTTATGACGTCATGTTGGCCTCCGGGGGATCAATATTTCGTGATTGTTATTATTTAATGTTTAGTACCGAGTCTCAGTTGTGGTCCCAGGCTGATGACACTATGACGACTCTCTCTCTCTTGTGTGTGTCGACCCCTGTAGTATGGTAACCCCGTGATGGATGTATGTATGTATGTAATGTCTCAGTCATAGACATTTTTATTATTATTATTATTATTATTATTATCATTATTATTATTAGTTATTATTTTATTACCAAGCCAGTAATGCCAACACAACCCCGTGAGCAGTGCCAACCCTCGAATGATTCTACAGTGACAACACCACGTCGGCATTGACAACAATTCAACACCGTGACAACGCTAAGCCCAAACAATCAGCTTCAACACCTTAGGAACACTGTCAACACAACCACACCAAGAATAATGCCAACTTTAGAGGCAGTGCTGGCATCATACAGGTAGTGCCAACATCGTAACAATGACGCCAGCACCAGTGAAGTAGTGCCAACAAAATTGTGGCATTGACAACACCAACCATATCTCCGTGAGTGCCAACATAAACAACATGACAGTAATGTACCAACACACAGAGCACCTGTACCAACAGTGCCAACACAGGAGGCACTACTGGCAACAGTGCCAATGAAAGTATAACGAGAGGCGTGAAGGAGTCAGCTGATCAATACTCCACTTGACGCCCACATGTGAGTCCCTACCACGCCCCCTAGCACAGGACACCACGCCCTCTAGCACAGGACACCACGCCCCCTAGCTGAGGATTCAACGCTCCCTAGCTGAGGACACCACGCCCCCTAGCTGAGGATTCAACGCTCCCTAGCTGAGGACACCACGCCCCCTAGCTGAAGATTCAACGCTCCCTAGCTGAGGAAACCGCGCCCCCCTAGCTGAGGATTCAACGCTCCCTAGCTGAGGACACCACGCCCCCTAGCTGAGGACACCACGCCCCCTAGCTGAGGACACCACGCCCCCCCTAGCTCAGGATGGTAATAATCCTCACTATCTCCGTCACTATCACCAGTAACACCATCACTATCACCAGTAACCCCGTCACTATCACCAGTAACACCGTCACTATCACCAGTAACACCATCACTATCACCAGTAACACCATCACTATCACCAGTAACACCATCACTATCACCAGTAACACCATCACTATCACCAGTAACACCATCACTATCACCAGTAACACCGTCACTATCACCAGTAACACCATCACTATCACCAGTAACACCATCACTATCACCAGTAACACCATCACTATCACCAGTAACACCATCACTATCACCAGTAACACCGTCACTATCACCAGTAACACCATCACTATCACCAGTAACACCATCACTATCACCAGTAACACCATCACTATCACCCATAAGAAAGAAAGAAATGAAAAATAAAACAAGAAAAAGACTTACAAGAAAATTAACATAAAAAAAAAATAATGAAACTGAGAAAGAAAGAACCGGACGAACGCTGAGTGAGACCCGGTCTATATGAACCCACACAGAACGAACCCATTGGAGACAAAATGAACCCAACGAAAACCAAACGAACCCGAAGAATAACCTAACCTAGCATAAGCGAACCCCAAAAAGACAAGACGAACCCATTACAAATGAACCCAAGGGAGACGAAACGAACCCAGTGACATATATAACAGTTCCTCCAGGTCCCAGGTCTTGCCGGAGTTGTGATCATAACAGATTTCTAACAACCATTCCAGTCCTATAACAACTATCCCATTCTTGTAACAACCATCCCAGTCCTGTAACAACCATTCCAGACCTGTAACAACCATCCCAGTCCTGTAACAACCATCCTCGCCTTGCAACAAGCATCCACGACTGTTAGTAACCATTCCAGACTTGCAACAACCATCCACGCCTTGCAACGACGCCATTTGTTGCACAGTGAAGAAAATGTCAAGGTTTCAGAGGCCGAGAGTGTGGCGGAGTAGCATCAATTTTGCAACGCCGCCCCACCACAACTGCTAAGTCCTCCCCCAGTGTGAGTGTGGGCGTAGTGGGCGGGCGGAGGGCGGAGAGAGAGAGAGATATAATTGTCAACAAAATCAACATCTGTTTCTGTACCTATATTAGTGTCACTTCCATTTAACGAGCGTCCATCTCCAGCGGGTATAGGTTCCATCACTTACATAACGTTCCCACGCCACAGAAAATGTTCCCACGCCCAACACTCCATATTCAGGACACAGAAAATGTTGCTACGCCATAGAAAAATTACCCCACGCCACTCACAACATTCCCACGACACTAAAAACATTACCGGGAGAGATATTAAAAAAAATACCTTTGCATTTTTGTACATGTTGAGAAAATGTGAAAATCTCGACCTGATACGAGGCTTAAAACTTTAGGGAACAGCTTGCCGGGGGAGGGGATGGATGGAGGAAGGGGTGGAGAGGTGGGAGAGGAGGGGCCGGGGGAGAAGGGAGGGGTGGAGGAAGAGTGGGTGGGGGGAGGAGTGGGTGGGGGACGGGGGGAGAGGGGATGAAGTCTTGCCGCCTCAACAGTCAGGCGTTCAATGAAAAAATTCCTAAACTGCTTTAAGTATGTTAATGAGGCCATGTTACCGTGTGTGTGGGGGGGCTGCCTTATGAACTAGATGTAGTCTCTCTCTCTCTCTTCCCCAGACACGTGAGGTCCTTGCAGAGAGGCAATAAGAAGGACCAACGGGTTAGGTAATGCCTCCTGACGCTGATCTAGAATTGCTGTCAGTCATACACCAAAGAGAGTGTGTGTGTGTGGCCTCCTGCCGTGAATACCTGTAAGGAGTCTTATCCACAGTTCAAACTTATTATGATACTCTTTTTAGTGTATGTATGGTTATATCTTGGTCAAATCACACGGGAAAAGGGAAACAACGGAGCACCTTAGCTTTCGTGTTTATTCAAGACATCTACAGAGGCAACTGAATTACATGGACAAAGAAAGGCTTAAATATACAGGGTGACCTTATTAACCATGAGGTCAGGTCATAATGATGTCATCCACTAATCCCCACACCAACACAAACGTAGAGGAGCTTAAGAGAAGTGGGTCCCTTATTTTTGATCTGACCTGACTAGTCACGTCACACCCCTTCTCTTAAGCTCCTCTACGTGTGTGTTGGTGTGGGGATTAGTGGATGACATCATTATGACCTGACCTCATGTTTAATAAGGTCACCCTGTATATTTAAGCCTTTCTTTGTCCATGTAATTCAGTTGCCTCTGAAGATGTCTTGAATAAACACGAAAGCTAAGGTGCTCCGTTGTTTCCCTTTTCCCGTGTGATTTTATCAAGATTTATCTTATCCACGTTTTCATTATGGATCTACATGAAGTATGGTTATATGTGTGTATGTATGGTTGTATGGTCTATTGGTAGTATGTATGAGGCGCTAAAATAAAATAAAAATAAATCTGAATCAAGCGTAACGGGCAAGAACCTCGTGGCGCTAAAAAAACAAAAAACAAATTAAAGCGCGGTAAGAGGAGAGTCAATCGCGGCGGTGGAGGCGGCCGAGTGGTAAGATCCCAGAAGCTGTTAAGAACCTTTGTATCCCACTGAGGCAAATAACCACACGTTGTTGTAGTGAGCTGAGGATCAAGTGAGCTAAAAGGTGGGATACAAAAGTGAGATACAGGTTAATTGTTTCCCTCACTACTGGAAGCTACAGGTAAGAAAGGTAACTGAGACGTGATATGAGTCAATTAACACCTGGTGGTCGTTCTGGTAATATCATCCCGACCTAAAACATCTCCTTAACCACCCCCCTCCCAAGAGACCAACTTCCCGCCTCGCTGCCACCATTTGCGCCTCACAAGTGTTAAAGTTATCAGCTGATCGTGTCAACAAAAGTCAATTGGGCCGAGTAAACACCAGGACCCAGGGACAGGAACCACCTCGTGATGCTGGGATAAATAACAACAACACAGCCTTCACCACCACAGCCAGTATCACCATCACCACCACAGCCAGTAGCACCAACACTACAGCCTTCATCACCACAGCCAGACTCTAATAGCCCTCCAGATATAATGATCAGGTTAGGTTACGTTACGTTAGGGTTAGGTTAGGTTAGAGCTGACGACTGGGGTCTATTATGACTGTCAGCCCCGGGGGAAGGTACTAGGGTCTGACGGTGTGGCTCTTGGGGGTGTGGCGTCAAGTGGGAAGGTCAGACAGATTAATTCGGTCGTGTGAGGACAGAGGAGGGTATCATGCGGTGTCAGGAGATGTGTCAGCTGTGGTGGTGTCAGGAGATGTGTCAGCAGCGGTGGTGGTGGTGTGGTCAAGGGTGGTGTCAGGATATATGTCTGATGTCACGGTGAAGTGTCAGGTGTATGTCGCAAGTGTCAGGTGTATGTCGCAAGTGTCAGGTGTGTGTCGCAAGTCTCGTAGTGATAAGTAAAGCAGACGACAGACATGACCTTCACCCTCGTTATCTTGTCCATCACACACACACACACAAAGGTCTCATTAACCTGATCGATGCCTCATTAACCTGTCCACCACTTACCAGCAGCACATTCCACTCGGCACTCACCTATCCTAACCTAACCTGACCTGACCTGACCTAACCTGATTACTGGTGACACCCAACACCACCTCGAGCAGCCAGCCAGTGTGTGTTACCCCCCTTCCCCTCTCACTCCGTTCCTCCCCCTCTTCCTTACTTCCTTCCGCCTCTTACTGCTTCTTCCTCTTACATCTCTCCTCTCTCCTTTATCACTTTCTCCCTTTTCTTACTCATTCTCTCTTCTTCCCCTTTCCTCCCTTTATTTTATCTATCTCACATTCTCATCAACCTACTTACCCCTTCGGTTTCAATCCCCTTCTTTGCATTCTACCTCTTATCCTCCTCCCCTTCCCTCTTCCATTACGTATTTCCTGTCTTCTAGTCTTCTTCCCTCTCCCCATGGACTTAGTGTTCCTCCTCTCCTTCTGCCTCTATTCTTCTCTCACTGCTCCTCTCCTCCTCCCCTTCGGTCTCTCACTGCTCCTCCACCTCACCATCAACCCCTCCTCACCTCACCATCAACCCCTCCTCCACCTCACCATCAACCCCTCCTCCACCTCACCATCAACCCCTCCTCCACCTCACCATCAGCAGTTGACTCACACGATATATATTGACCAACACAACTTTACTGTCCACTCGCACCCAAGGTCAGACGTCAGCCAGACCTAACCCAACACACTATCACCATTTATCACTATTATTATCATTATCGTCATCATTTAACATTATTATCATCATTTATTATTATTTATTATTACTATACCGATATTAATATAGGGTAGGTAACTCAGTTATTCCATATATAAATTTTAGTATCAAACCAGGTAACGACAGATATTTGGCCAGTCAGTATGGCCAGGTAACGACGGACACTTGGCCACGTAAGATAATGATTTATGTGGCCAGGTAAGAAAATGACACACGTGGCCAGGTAAAGGTAATGAGAGACATGTGGCCAGTTAAGAATAGCCACTGGTCAGGTAAGATAATTACAGACACGTGGCCACACAACCACCTGGAAGGTCGGGTGTGGCCTCCCTACCATCCTTCCTCACCACAACAACTCACTTATATATTTGTATCTTTACCTTACACCAGTGGTGTCAAAACCTTTCGAGGGCCAACTCTTATGTTAGTCACCCTCTTCAGGGTCAACACAAGCGCTGTATCACATATTTGCAGGATTGAAGTTTACAGCTTCACACATTGCCTTAATACTTGTCTCATCTTCAGTTTGTCAAATTCACTTTACTAATAAACATGATTATATCTATTTCTTTCATAATTTCACGTGATGACAAATTTTACCGTCATCCTGCGGGCCACACCTGACCATCTCAAGGGCCACATTTGGCCCGCGGGCCGTGAGTTTGACACCCCTGCCTTAAACTGTATCTCTGTACCCACACCTGTACACTTACTACCTCTAACTGTACCCATACCTGTATCGTACTCGTATATGCTACATACATCTGCACTACTGTAACAACATTAAAATAACTCCAGTAAGCTGTGAGAGGGGGGGAGGAGGGACCTTTATCTGTCTGTATAAAGGGAGGGTCGTGTTTTTCTCCCTCCCTCCATCCATTCCTCCCTGCCCCCCTCCCTCACTCCATTCCTCCGTACCTTCCTTCACTCCTTCCAGAACAAAGGACGGGAGGAAGGGGGACAGGTGGACAGTCTAGCCATAAGAGACAGTCAGAGAGACAGGTAACTGGAGTGAGGGGCGGGACAGGCTAATAAAGTAGCTACAGGTGAGAAAGAGGACGCGACTCACCTGTCATGTTTGTCGAGGGCTGAGGGGTGGTGGAGGATGGTCTGGTTGTTGGACATGGCTACAATGCTCTTCGTCCCCAGCTCCTTCTCTGGAACACAACAATCATCGTTAGTGTACTGTAAACAACAACAATAACAATAAATAATAATAATAACGATACTACTCTTAACAACAACAACAACAATAATAATACGAGAAATAAATAATAACAATACTACGTCTACTACTAATTATAAAGGTTATTCACGACTAACACTCACGCATAAAACAAGAACGCGTCATTATTTTGTTTAAGCTCTCAGTGAATCAGATAAAAACTATGAAGGGTTGACTATAAAGAGGACACACACACACACCCAACCCCCCTCCTTCCCCAACACCACCTTCTCCACCACACATCACGGGACGACAGTACAGTAGTGATGGTGACTCACACAACAACACCAATATTGTCTTCCACCGCTGTCTGTGAAGGAGGAGGAGGAGGCATAGGGGTTGGAGGAAGAGTGGCTTCGAAAGGAGTGAAGGAGAAGGGGCTTGAGATGGTTAGGTAAGGTAAGTTGGATTAGGTTAGGAGCTGTCAGGCCTCGGGTTCAATGCACTATTAACCGAGTAAACTTGCCCCCCCCCCTCCTCCCTCGGCCGCGACTGGTACCATCTGGTGGTGGTGTGTGGTGAGGCCGGGGCAGGGAGGGAGGGACATCTCTCACCTCTACCTTCCCTCTAGCATGTGTCTGGCTCAGTGATTATTATCCCTCCTCCATCACCATCATCACTTCCACCTCCACCACCAGACAGACAACTAAAACTCAACAAACATTAACTAGATCATGAAGGAAGAAGCCAGAGGTGAGCTGTGAGACAGAGCAGTTGGTGTGTTTACCTGGGCAACACCTCACGCCACCACCATCCGTCACAAAAACAACAATAACATCAACAACAAAACAAAAATAACAACAACAATAACCTCAACAACAATAAAAACAAAAACAACAACAGAACTTGGCCCTAGAGAGCCTCAGTCAGATATGAGGGCAGGAGAACACACACGACTACACATGTTCCCACCATCACCTCTCACGCTACACACACACAACCTTGCCAGCAGATGAGGGACAGGAAGTGAGTAAGTTAGCAACACACAGGTCTACACTATACCCCGAGGTGATGCTCTCTACTGACGAAGACGACGACGAAGTTCTTCCCACAATAACAAATGAGGTCGGGAAAGTTCTTTAAAAGCGTTCAAAGGGGACACACACACACACACTACAGAGGAGATAGAGGGGGGGGGGGAGGGAGTGTCTCTATAGTGTGTTGTGGGGAGTTCTACCTCATGAACACCTCCAAAACACGACAACTTCCCAAGGCTGTAAAAGAGGCCGGGAGGACGTATAGATGTGAAGGGGATAAGACTCGAAGACATTTACCCCGGGGCGACAACAACACCAGCAGGAGGAAGAGGAGGAAGGTTTGGGTGTGTCTGGTGTGTCCCCCTTTGCCGTCAGATTCAAGAGATCGTTTTCAAACACTTATTTTTTCCCAATTTCTTCCACTTCTCACACACACTACACCACCCTCCCACGTATCCACACCTTAATTCTTTCTTCCACTTTTCCACATCCAGACCCTCCATCCACATGTCCTTCTTATCCACCATCTACACTCCTAAACCTTCCTCCATCCACACGCCACACCCTCTTCCGTACAAACTACACCCTCCTCCGCCCACACCACACCCTCTTCCGCACACGCCCACCCACCTCCCTCAGGGCCCGGGGGGGGGGGGGGGGAGATGATGGAACAGAAGGACTTTAAATGAAACTCGACACCACAGCCTCGCCACACCAGGGATGGAGGGCGAGGTAGGAGTGACATGATACCTGGGAGAGGTGAGGGGGGAGGGGACAGGAAGGGGAACTGTAGGAAGGAAGGGGGAAGAGGAGAGAGGGAGGAGGAAGAGAAGTGGGGGGAAGGAAACAATGATAAAGGAAGGAAGAGGAAGAGGAGGAAATGAACAAGGATGATGAAAGGGGAAGCGGTGAAGGAGGATAAGAGGTAAGGAAGTGGAAGAGAAACAGTGAGGGAGGGCGAGGGGAGGAGGAGAGAGAGGGGGTGATGAAAGAGGAGGGTGAGAGGTGAGGTACTTGAGGTGAGAGGACAGGAGGGGAGGAACACTAATGAAGGAGAGGTGGTGGTGACGAAGAGCTTCCTGGAGGAGGAGGAGGAGGTCCGTGTAAAGTTGGATTTAGTGAAGTGACCAACCTAACCTAATGACAGACAGACAGACAGAAGGACGGATAAACACTAATCCTAAAAAAGAGGATAGACACACACACACACACACACACACACACGTGGCACAACATAGACATGGGACACAAACTTATCTGTCTGTATGTCTCTGTTTAGTCATTGGTGTGTGTGTGTGTGTGTGTGTGCGAAGGACAAAACATGACCTCGGGTTATCGTACACACACACACGACACCGGAGGAAGGGGGAGGGGGTAGGGAAGAGGAGGAGGGAGGAGAGGTCGTACAACTGCACCCACCGTGTGTTTTCCGTCTGTCTGTGTGTGGGGTCGCTTCATCGATGACCTCCCCCCCCCTTACGTCACAACACCGCCTTTAGTGCTTTATTACACCAAACTTTACATTATACTAACACATCAAAACACACACACACACACGACCCCTTTTGGATTATGTTGTGGCAAGGTGTTGAGTTGATCCTGTGTGTGTGTGTGTATGAGCGTTAAGGCGCTATCTTCCTTTATGCTCACATCTAGATTAAGGCCCCACCAAAAAAACCTAACCTAACCTAGCCCCCCCCCCCCCAACACCCCTGGGTATATTTAGCTACAGTAAGCAAGACAGAATCCCTACAGGTGTATGTTAACGTCTTGAACCTTTGTGTATGACTCCAGTGTCTGCATCCACAAGCAAATCCTCACCAGCAGGTTTAAAGCAAGCAGTACCAACCCTTATACCAGGTAGCCTTAACGTTGATAATCCCCTGCATGTTTCTCAGAGGATTATACAAGCTATTTCCACCCTTATACCAGGTTGTTTTAAGGATGATAACTGACAGTAATCGGCCATGATTGTCTTCCGGAGGAGAAAAACAAAAATATAAACAGAAATAAAAGTAATCTCACCTGCACAAGAAGGCAATTTGTGTTCATAATCCACTAAGTCTCTGGCCAGTTACCTTCAAGCACAAGCAAGCAATTTCCACCTGCATATCAAGGTGAAATAAAGGTGATAATCCTTCATGAATTCCCCCAATGTAATTCTACCCAGACATGACGTAAGCAAAAGTCACACGTATATACAATCGTCATAATGGAGTTATTCCTGTGTCATCCCTTCATTGTTCTTCCCAGGGACAAACAAGGGAATTTCAACCGTACGTACAGCCAGTCACCACCCCTAGGCAGAGACCATGTTATTATCGACCTTACACCAGAGGACCATAAGGTTCCTAATCCAATATGATCCCAGAGGCGAGTCTTCTCAGGCACAAACAAGCAATAGTCGCCCGTGGTTTAACAGTGCTTAAGGTTCATTGTCCCCTGGGGAATGATCTTGACGTGGAGGAGGGAGGGGGAGGGAGAATAGGAAAGAATAAGGAAGCAGAGTAAAGAAGAAAGAAGGAAAGAACAAGAACTGAAGAGAGGCAGAAGAATGAAACAGGAGGATAAATAAGAGAAAGAGAGAAGCAAGAATGAGAGAGAGAAAAGTGAAAGAAGCAATCAGGAGAGAAATATGAGGAAGAAGAGATGATATGTTCGTCTTAAGTATCAACAAGGTCACACAGCGAGGGGCCACATTCTCATAAAGTTTGTCGTGGTTTTCATAGTAACTGTAAAGCTGGCAACCTAACCTAACCTAACCTAACTTTACCCTAACCTAACTTAACTTTAACTTAACTTAACTTTAACCTAACTTAACTTAGCTTAACTTTAACCTGACCTAACTTAACTTAGCTTAACTTTAACCTGACCTAACTTAATTTCAATCTAATCCAACTTAAGTTTTAACCTAACTCAACTTATTTAACCTAACCTAACTTAATTTTAACCTAACCTAAACTCCTACTACTACTTTGCTGTCACTCTGAATCGAGTATGACGATCATCCTAACCTGACACACACACACAGTCACCCTGGCTTAAGCTCTTCCACCTCACAGACAGACAGACACACCCTGGCTTAAGCTCGTCAGGTCAAGTGGTGGTCTGGTTGGCTTGTATCTTGTGTTCTTAGCAACGAGAAACCTAACCTAACCAAACCTAACTTAACCTAACCTAACCTAACCAAACCTAACTTAACCTAACCTAACCAAACCTAACTTAACTAAATTTAATCTAACCTAATCTAAATGCATATTCACTTACAATAACGCGACACACACACACACACACACACACCTACAAATAGCCACTAATTTATTAATACATTCAACAGTCAAACAAACCCGTATGCAAATGACCAATACAAGTTTGGTTCTGGTTGTGTGAGTAAGAATTGTCACCATTAATGACCCCCCCCCCACACACCCCCATCTCCCTCCACCCACACCCACCCACCACCCACCCCCCCACCCCCGGGGACTGGTGGTGCACGGTCGAGTCTCAGCGTAATGTGGCGCCATTATGTTATTTTACGCTTGAAGTGCCATCACCATGCGTGTTTATGTCGCCAGTTAGACACAGACAGTCAGATGTGTTTTTATGTATCCAGTCAGACAGTCAGTCATAAATGTTTTTATGTATCCAGTTAGAGTGACTTAGAGAGTCAGACGTATACTTGTGTCTCCAGTCACCCAGTTACAACCATTCTCACGTCTCCATTCACCAGTCAGTAGGAAACGTTCTTACCTTTCCCGATACACAAGTTCTCACATCTCCACCAGTTGAGAGAGAGAGAGAGAGAGAGAGAGAGAGAGAGAGAGAGAGAGAGAGAGAGAGAGAGAGAGAGAGAGAGAGAGAGAGAGAGAGAGAGAGCATTTCAGAACACCATCAATGTCTTCGTCAGATAGTGGCGACCATCAACTAAATATGGTGCCTGGGAAGGGGGGGGGGACAAGTGTGTGTGTGTGTGTGTGTGTGTGTGTGTGTGTTTTGTGTGTGTGTGTGTGTGTTTTGTGTGTGTGTGTGTTTTGTGTGTGTGTGTGTTGTGTGTGTATATGTGTGTGTGTGTGTGTGTTGTGTGTGTGTGTGTGTGTGTATATGTGTGTGTTGTGTGCGTGTGTATATGTGTGTGTTGACCGTACTTGTCCCCCCCACACACAGTCTGCCCGGCGCCACCCTCCCCCAATACCTACCACCATTTTCATGTTAATTTCCTCAACTTTTCGTCATCTTAAGACTCCATAAACTGAGGACGATGAGAACGATAGATTTAGCTACATCTATCTCAGTGTGGTGGTGAATGGTGGTGGTAGTGGTGGTGATTGGTGGTGGTGGTGGTAGTGGTGGTGGTTGATGGTGGTGGTTAGTGGTGGTGATTCAGAGCCATTCTCACCACCACTTACATCATCACCACCAAAAATGAAATAAATCTCAATAGCAATAAAAAACAAGAGAGATAATAATGAAGAGAAATGAGAGAGAAGACCTAAACTTATCCAACTTGAATCCGTTACTCCGAGTCCTATCCTGCTCGGATATTATAAGAACTTTATCTATATCCCCTCTATTGAAGAAGACGGAGGAGGAGGAGGAGAGGAAGGAAAGCTTGGGGCCGCCTGTGTGTATGAGTCATAAACACACCTCCACATTCTTCGCCACTCTCACAGCACTTACACGCCGGCCACCTGTGTGTGTGTGTTTATATCCTGACTCACATCTCGTCTCAGTGACAAGTTACGTCCATAGATGCTGAATAAAACAGTGAAAGAAAATATACAACAAATTATCTCTCTCTCTCCCTCTCTCTCTCTCTCTCTCTCTCTCGATCTGCCAATAGGATACGCCGTATTTTATAACCAGCGGCAGCAAGCTCTATGAATACTGATCCTGACTGACACATATACTGACTACACTGCAAGATGATTATTCGCCAGAGCAGCGCTGAAACAGTTCGCTCGCCAATCAATAATTCGCCATCGTTTCTTTACCTTGATCGATCACTTATATCATAAAGTTTATTAACGTACCTGTACCTGTTGATTACAGGTAATGAATCTGAATGTTACCTAACTTGATAATAATAATAATAGCAATAATAACAACAATAATAACAACAACAATAATAGCTACAATAACAACAACAACAACAACAACAATAATAATAATAATAATAATAATAATAACAACAATAATAACAACAATAATAGCTACAATAACAACAACAATAATAACAATAATAATAACAACAACAACAACAATAACAACAATAATAATAATAATAGCAATAATAACAACAATAATAATAATAATAACAATAAAAACAACAATAATAATAACAACAATAACAAAAACAACAATAACAACAAAACGGAAAGGTTGTGACTGCAGGGTGACCGTGTCTTGCCGAACACAATACACAACTCTTTCTCTCCACACACCCCACAGCCTCTCACTGGGGGGGGGGGGGGTTTGGTGAAAGTTGTGGGGAGGGGAGGTGAGGGGGGAGGGTGGGGGAGGGGTTTTGGTGAAAGTTGTGGGGAGGAGAGGTGAGGGGGAGGACTGGGGAATGTGATGGTGGTGGTGAGGAGGGAAGAGGGGGGTGAGGAGGGGTAGGAGGAGAGGGGGAAGAGGGGGGGTGAGGAGATAATAGGGAGGGGAAGAGAAGTGTAAATGGTTTATCCTAGTCCACACACACACACACACACACACACAGTTTTCCAATAGCCTTGTGAGTGTCTCGAGTGTTGCGTCTCATCAGGAAGGAAGTGTTTCAGGTTTTCCACGCTTCCCAAGTGGCTATAATCACCGCCTTGGTCCTCCACCTTACCCTGTCTGTCTGTGTCTGTTCTGTCTGTCTATCATGGTCCTTGCTGTCTGTCTGAGTGTCTGTCATGACCTGTAACATCTCCCTCTTTTTGTGTATGAATTTATCTATAATAATAATATTAATAATAAATAATGACAATAATAACAATAATAAAATGAACAATAGCAACATCAGATTCACCACACACACACACACACACACACACACACACACACAATAAAGACAGTATACAAATGAATTAATTACGGCTTATGTCTGTCTCTCTGTCATCATCCCGTCTAATAACTGTCCATTAGCCAACTTTACGTGACCATTTATCTCTTTCATTACCAACTATGTCATTTTCTCTGTTTATTACGTCATTTTCTATATCCTGTCTGTTGTCTGTCTGTCAGTAAGCCGTTTATCCCATATATGTCTGGAGCATGTCTGTCTGTAAGTCATCTATATATCTATCTGTCTGTCTGTCTGTCTACACCTGTCCGTCTCTCTCCCCCCATATCCCCCCTCCCTCACTCCCCCCCTCCTTCACCCACTCCCCCCCCCTCCACCCACTCCCCCCCTCCTTCACCCACTCCCCCCTCCTTCACCCACTCCCCCCCTCCATCACCCACTCCCCCTCCTTCACCCACTCCCCCCTCCTCCACCCACTCCCCCCCCTCCTCCACTCCCTCTCTCTCTCATCAATGTTTCTCAGTAGTGTGTGTGTGTGTGTGTGTCCCCCTGGTTAAGGAGACAGTGCGGTGAGGACGATGAACGATGAGAGTCTAGTTGGGTTGACGTGTTGGAGAGGAGTGGGGGAGAGGAGGTGGGGGAGAGGAGGTGGGGGAGGGGAGGTGAGGGAGAGGAGTGGAGGAGAGGAGTGGGGGAGAGGTGGGGGAGAGGGAGTGGGGGAGAGGTGGGGGAGAGGAGATGGGGGAGGGGAGGTGGGGAGGAGGAGGGGAAGAGGAGGGGAAGAGAAGGTGGGGAAGTGGAGGGAGAGGAGGTGGGGAGGAGGAGGGAAAGAGGGGGAGGTGGGGAGGAGGAAGAATAATATGGAAAACGACAAAAAGGAAAAGAAGAATGGCAAAAAAATATATAATAAAATGGAGAAGAGAAAGAAAGAAGAACAATTATGACGAGGTGGGAGAGAGAGGTATGGAGGGGAAGGAAGGAGAGGCAGAGAGGAGAGGTAAGGGCCCCACTCAACTAGTCAAGGTCTCCAACACGTTTACGATGACCCACAAACCTTGATCTTTACCTACTTTCTTAACTCTCTCTCTCTCTCTCTCTCTCTCTCTCTCTCTCTCTCTCACTCACACACACTCTCTCTCTCTCTCTCTCTCTCTCTCTCTCTCTCTCTCTCTCTCTTACTGCCATCATCAATTGCACTACAGTTGCACCATCATTCACATACAACAATACCACAATATCACCACAGTGGGGGGGGGGCCACAGTATCACCACAGTGGCACCATTACTGGCACTGTTAAAGAGGCGTTAATGACCTTGAAAGAGGTGGCGGTGATTACCAGGTGTTTAACACGTGAGGGTCGACCACGGTTAACGATCACCCCTTATTAGGACGAATGGCTCCCCCTACCGCACCTCACCTGGCCTGCCGCTCCCCTTGCCTCCCCCCCCCCCCCGTAGCATTCATTCTCCACCCTCCCTACCTCCCATTCATCTTATTGTTCCTCCTCCTTATTCCTGCTCGCCTTCTTTATTCTTCCTTTCCTTCTCTTTTGGCGGCTCCCTCCCTCTTCTCCCTTCCCATTTCTTCCTCTCTTTCTCCTCCCTCTTCCTCTCATTCTCCTCCCGTTCTTTCTCTCTTCCTTCTCTTCCTCTTGACACTGAATCTGACTTCCTTTGACATTTCTGCCTCTGAGTACGAGTGACGTCAAACACCCCCCTCCTTCCCCCACTAATCGGACCCGACCTCCTAAACAATCTCCCCCCTCCCTCCCTACCTTCATTATATATCACTCCATCTCCCCCCCTCCGTACCCACCTTGCTACACAGTCCCTCCCTCCACCCACCGTCTCTCCCCCCCTCCAGTCACACTCATTAACCTCTCTTCTTCCTTTCTTTTGTCTCCCTTCGCTTTCTTTCTAATCAACTCCCCGTCTCCCTCCCCCCTCTCTCTCTCTCAACCCCTTTCTTCTCTCTCATCTTCTTCCTATATAATCAATCTCTCTCTCTCTCTCTCTCTCACAATCCTCACTACATCTTCTCTCTCTCTCTCTCTCTCCAATCCTCACTACATCTTCTCTACCTCCCTCCCTCCCTCCCCCCTCCCTCTCTCTCTCTCTCTCTCCCTCCCCCCTCCCTCTCTCTCTCTCCCTCCCTCCCCCTCTCTCTCTCTCTCTCTACCTCCCTCTCCTCCCCCCTCTCTCTCTCTCTCTCTCTCTCTCTCTCTCTCTCTCTCTACCCCCCTCCCTCTCTCTCCCTCCCTCTCCCCCCTCCCTCTCTCTCTCTCTCTCTCTCTCTCTCCCTCCCCCCTCCTCACCACCTACCGCCTTCTGTTGTCTGATGAGAAATTCTAGACAGTGGCTGCTGGGTTGTGATAGTGTTTGACAGCTGGTTAATGAACGCCTCAGACCTCCAGCTGTTGCCGACCTCCCTACCTCATGCTGGAGGTAACAGGGTAACTGTTTGTTGGTGTGTCTGCTGTTAAGACTCGACCAACAAACTTGATTTTTTTTCAGAACAAGATGAGAAATAAAAACAACAGTAACAATAATGATGATAATGATAATGATAATGATAATAATAATAATAATAATAACGATAAAAAACCTAAATTAATACAAAAAACATTAAATCACTAACAACAAAAACAAACGGTAAATGAATAAAAAAAAAAACTAACTAACTAAATAAATAAAATCAGAAGAAACACAAAGATAACAGTAAAAGGTTTAACTCAACACACGAACTGGAAACATTATCCCAGCCTCCGCCACACTCAGTTGTTGACCACTGCATTAAATATTAACAACAGGCGCGCACACACACACACACACACACACACTATTAAGGTTATGTTCATTCATACATACATACATACATACAACACCATCAATCCAAGGG
Organism: Homarus gammarus; assembly: GCA_958450375.1. Taxonomy (NCBI): domain Eukaryota; kingdom Metazoa; phylum Arthropoda; class Malacostraca; order Decapoda; family Nephropidae; genus Homarus; species Homarus gammarus. The sequence goes on along the minus strand of CAUDMG010002352.1, from coordinate 1,189,643 downwards.
CAGGAATTGAGGAGTCTGGGGCATAACAAGGCTATAAATCACCCATCTTTAAGGTCGGCTGTAAAGCTTATGTCGTAGTGAGAATGAGCCATAATGACCAACACAACCCGGCAGGAGGGAGGCTGGCTGACTTACGGACTGACTGAGTGACTTACGGACTCACCCTGCAGTGCACCACAACAAGGGGGAGGGGGGAATAGGGAATGGAGGGAGGGGGAATGTGGGGAGGAGGGGGGACAACCATCTGGGCCCCCTCCTCCCCCCACCAGATACCTTATACTACTGTTTATACTGTCTGTCTGTCTGTCTGCCTGTCTGTCTGCCTGCCTGCCTGCCTGTCTGTCTGTCTGTCTGTCTGTCTCCCCTCCCTATATTAATATACAAATAACTAATTATATCACTGAGTAAATACTGCATAAAAGGTATATTCTTTCTTAATGTGTGTGTATGTTGTGTATGTATGTGTGTGTGTGTGTGTGTATGTTGTGCATGTGTGTGTGTGTGTGTGTATTGCTGTGTGTGTTTAATAACTCTCCCAGCTGTATAATACCGTGTTTGTTAAGTACACACCAGAAAGAAACACTAAGCCCTAACCTAACCAAACCTGCCCTCACCTAACCAAACCTCCCCTCACCTAGCCAAACCTCACCTAACCAAACCAAACCTCCCCTCACCTAACCTAACCAAACCTCACCTAACCTAACCAAACCTCCCCTCACCTAACCAAACCTCCCCTCACCTAACCTAACCTCCCCTGGGAAAAAAACACAAAACATTTCAACTCCAGATTCATACACACAAAAAAATACAAAAAACAGAAAAGCGAATTAGAAGCATTTCATTTCTGCCAACGATGCGGGCAATGGAGGTCGGGAGAGGGAGCGGAGAGGGAGCGGAGAGGGGAGTGGGTGAGGTGGGAGGAGGAGAGAGGAAGGGGAGGAGGAGCAGCAGGTGATCCTCAGGTGTGAAGAACAGGCCAAGAAACACCAGGTGAGCGACAATACACTATACCGTCACTGCAGCCATCATAATAAAACACACTCACCATTTACACACATTTTCGGGTGTAAATATTTCGTCTTTTTTTTATACGTGGTAATGATGATGAAGTAGCGGCCAGCAGGCGAGGTTCATCATCACCCTCACTCCTGCTTAATTATTTTATTACCACACAACCTAAATGATGGTGACAATTGATCCTAACGTGGCTTGACCTGACCTACCCTAAATGATGGTGACAATTGACCCTAACGTAGCGTGACCTGACCCGACTCGAGTCTAAATGGTGACAATTGACCCTGACGTGGCTTGACCTCACCGACCCTAAATGATGGTGATAATTGACCCTAACGTAGCGTGACCTGACCCGACTCGAGTCTAAATGGTGACAATTGACCCTGACGTGGCTTGACCTGAACTGATTCTAAATGGTGACAATTGACCCTAACGTAGCTTGACCTGACCTGACCCAACAATGAAACATAACCTAACCCAACACAATCTAACCTTACTTAATGCTCCTTAACCTAACTCAACTCAACCTAACCTCACCTACACAAAATTGTTGAACCACCTCGTCTACAAAACCCCCACAATATTAGGTCAGGTAATATACAGGAACGCAGGTATAAAAACGACCCCCTGATGGTCACCTTCACGACCATAACATAAGTCTTAAAAAGGTCTATTTCCGCTCATAAAAATTGTCCCCGTCGTAAATTTTTCCCTGAATCAGTGAGTAAGTTTCCCGTCAGCGATAAAAAGTTCAATATGTCTGAACCGAGACCCAGGTATTTTCCCACCGCACGACCCCTCCACTAGTACGACTCTACCTGTACCTACCTCCACCCTCCACTAGTACGACTCTACCTGTACCTACCTCCACCCTCCACTAGTACGACTCTACCTGTACCTACCTCCAGCCCCAGTACGACTCTACCTGTACCTACCTCCACCCTCCACTTGTACGACTCTACCTGTACCTACCTCCACCCTCCACTTGTACGACTCTACCTGTACCTACCTCCACCCCCAGTACGACTCTACCTGTACCTACCTCCACCCCAAGTACGACTCTACCTGTACCTACCTCCACCCCCATTACGACTCTAACCTGTACCTACCTCCACCCTCCACTAGTACGACTCTACCTGTACCTACCTCCGCCCCCAGTGCGACTCTACCTGTACCTCCCTCCAACCCCAGTACGACTCTACCCTCTCATCGCCGCACGACCCTACTCTCCAAAACCAGTACTACCCACTCACCCCCAATACGACTCTACCCCCGCACGACCCAACTCTTCCCCAGCAGCACGTCTCTCCCTCCACCACCGGCTTTACGACTATAGATTAGGAGTGACTAGAAATACGACCATACGACCATTCATTCATACATATACATTTCTGGCATATATCCAACAGTGGACTGAACCATGGAGGAGTCCCTACTGAAAACACCACTAAATATGGGAGAGAAAGAATAAATAAATAAATAAAAACCAAAAAGCGAAAAATTAATATTAGTTGCCGAGAAAATCTAATTACAGGTGCATTAAATCCTAATTAGGTGCACTAAAAATAAAGGTAATTTGGTGTAAACGTTAGTAATTGTCCATTGGAATATATTTTTAAAAGTTTCCTAAGTGTTTCACGTAATTAGGTTTGGTTCTACTCTCATAACACCCTATATGTCTGTCTGTCTGTCTGTCTGTACCGTTCGCCCTTCCATTCACCTATCCATCCATCCATCTACCTATCTTTCTATATAATCAATCTACTTATCTATTACTCCACGTATACCCACCTCACCCTCCCCCCGCATCACTTCCCCATGGAGTCAGTCGCCAACAATTATTTTCTTTAATAAAAAAAAATCCCAAATTATGTGTTTATATTTTTATTTATTTACGGGCCTGGGTCTCAATCCCCCCCCCCCCCCCCTCCCGCATAACTGTACTGGATGTTGCAGCATTATATTTTATATCACGTAAATCGGGTCAGATTTTAGCCGGATTTACATTTTGACGGTGGATATTTTGGTGGTGGTGGTGGATATTTTGATGGTGGATATTTTGTCAACTGAGAATTCTGGATTTACAAACGTGATATTTCAGTAGTTAAATTTTGTCCACGGTTAAAACAGTAAAACCTCTATTTAACGGACTACAGTATATGAGAGAGGTAAGTCCGTTATATCAAACTGTCACTGAATTATGCGAGTGTAGTTCTGTTCAATGGGATTTTGTCCATCGAGTTTTCTCCCTGCCTCGCCGCCAGCCAATACATCTGACGTCACTCTTCCTGCCATCAGTGCCGCCAGCCAATAAATCTGACGTCACTTTTCCAGCCATCAGTGCTGCTATACACACACCTGATAGTCCGCCATACATCTGACACCAGCAACACCTGACAGTAACACATACGTCAGGTGTCTGGGGGCCAGTTAAACACACGTTATCTCTTAACTCTCTCGGGCATGTATCACCCAGACTAGCTTTGTATCAGGACTGTAACCTAACCTAACCTAACCTGACCTGACCTAACCTAACCTGACCTATTCGAACTCTAACCTAACCCAAACCAAATGTATCCTAACCAAACTATAACCTGACCTAATCTAACTCTAACTGAACTCTAACCTAACCTAAATTAATGTACCCCAAACATAAATTAACTTACACTTTATATAACCTAACCTAACCTTAAACTAATCTACGTTTCTCTAACATAATCTAACCAAATCCGACGATACTGTTCACGGTCGTCTGCTTCCCAATTTTAGGCTTGATGTTGTTTTAAGATGTACGAGCAGAGACGTGAATAAGTGTGTGTGTGTGTGCAGTGAGTCAGAGGGGCCGTTACTGCCGCAGTATCGTAGAGAACGCGTACATACATACATACATACACACATGCATACATACATAATCTCCCCTCACACACATACTCATTTTCAGTATTGGTGAACTTCAACTTCAATTGTAACTAACTGCCTCTAACTACCATACACGCTCGTTCTATATAACAGGATATTGCAGGCAGCTCCTCTCTCTCCCTCACCCTCATAGGACTCTCATGGTCGAAGCTCTGACACCAACACACATCTGTCTGTTGGTTAGGTTAGGATAGTTTTCTTCTCCATTGGGAAATCGTCTGGAGGGATTCTGTCCAGTAGAAGGTTGTCATAAGGGCGTCATTGCACTGTGCTCACAACACGCCATTAGAGCCGCGTCCCCAAACTGGCGTCACTGAGCCGTTATCTTCCTCGCCTCAACCACCGTCAGGATACTGTTTACTACTGCAACCTAACCTAACCCAACCTAAGGAACAAGACAACAGGTGTACGGTTCGCCTTCAAGTTCAACCCACATTACAGGTTTACTCACAGGTCGACGCCCAGTGTAAGGAAGGTTATTTGTGAATGAGTGTACAACGACGATGATGATGATGGTGATACGGTTTTAGTGTAGTGTGACGAGGGTAGTGATTCTTAATACTGTCTACAACCTCTCTGTCTGTCTGTCTCTGGGGGGGGGGGGGGGAGAGTGTTATGTGTGGTAGTGGTGGTGTAATGGTGAAGTGGGTGTTCATCTTATGACCCACCCCCCCACACATCAGCTAGCACCAGAGGAAATAGCAGAGGTCGTCACAAGCTATTAAGTCAGATTACTAATAATAATATTACTTAAATGAGCTTCTATACCCCGCCTAAGCCGCTCTAGGTCACGTACACTCTCCTGTCTCATGCCCCCCCCCCCACCCACTTCTTGGTTCTCTCATCCTTCCGTCTCACGTCCCTCACCCCACCCTCACGTCTCTCACCCCACCCTCACGTATCTACACCCACCCTCACGTATCTACACCCACCCTCACGTTTCTCACCCCACCCTCACGTCTCCCACCCTCACGTCTCCCACCCCACCCTCACGTCCCTCACCCCACCCTCACGTCTCTCACCCCACCCTCACGTCTCCCACCCCACCCTCACGTATCTACACCCACTTCCACCCCCCACCCTAAATGACCTTTGACCCCCACAGATGCAGTTACTTTTCCAAAACACACACACACACACACACTATCTTCCTCAGTCATTCATTAAACCAACCAAATCAGGACAGACACACATAGAGCTATATTAAGCAGCTACAAAACTCCCCAGTCACTTAACATGACAACAGTGGACATACGTGCTGTAGAGTTATGTAGAGTCATGCTGTAGTGTGAGTGTATGTTGTGTCCGGGGATTATATTGTTATATCGTACTATGTTGTGCTGGAGTCACACTGTCAAATGCATCTTATTCTACCCACGTTCACAGATTTTGTTCTATCTGATGATAATGATGATAATGATGATAACACCACAGCAATAATAATGACAAACCAGCCCACCAATCACCGTCCCAATCAGCTACCAGCTTACCCCAACACAAACAAAATCAAGAATTAAAATCAGCTACAAACATATTTACTCAAGTATAATATTAACTTATTTGTACAGCTGGTTCACATCAAAGGCGTCAATTACTTAGTTCATATAAATAATTAAGTAACTTTCTACAGCAGTCACACACACACACACACACACACACACTTGATTAAAGATAGACAGAGGGTGGGTGGGTGTGTGTGCGTGTGTGTGTTGACCGTGTCCAGGCTGTACCACTCACTAACTGTGCTTCCAACAGAGGCCGTTAAACCAACACCCAGATCCCCAGATGCCCTCCACTGCTAACTTCCTCACACACACACACACACACACATAATAATAGTAAAAAAAATAATAAAAAGTAAAAATAAAATAATAATAATGATAATAATAAGCCAGGTCAACACACTGGTCAGGTCAGGTCAGGTCTCTCTCCCAACCAGGTGTTATCTTCAGGTCACCTGTTATCTATGGACCACCCGCCATCTTCACTTCCTCGACAGGTACGCCCAATTAACTGTTATCTAAGTATGTTAGTTATCGTAGTTATCATCTGAGGTCACACCCTGACATTCCTTCCATGATGACGTCATCCACCACCCTAACTTAAATAATAATAAAAATATCAAGGTTAGGTTAGGTTAGGTGAAATAAGCGTTAGTATGACAGACAGAGAGACAGACAGAGAGACAGAGACAGACAGAAAAAACCACATTCACGCCCCTCTGTATGTTACGTCACCGTCCCTCTCCCCCTTCGTAATAAAATATACATGACACTGTGTAGGGAAGAGCCAGAGCCACACAGCCCTGACAACAATAACAGTAACTCAGCCAGCAGGACGAATACCACTCCTCCTTCGTCTCCCCCACCAGGCAGCAGCACCGTAGTAGCTGTGTCTCGTCTCCCACCCCTAGGAGAGGTGTTTATGGTAGCTCATGATGGGAGACTCTTCCATCTCTTCCTCCTCCAGTCACGTCTTCCTCTCATCCTTCTTCCCTTCCTTGATTCTTCTTTCTATCTCCCACTCCCTCTACCTCTCCCTCTCTACCCGTTATCCTTCCCTCTCTACCCACTATTCCGCCCTCTCTATTCACTGCCTTCCCTTTCTATCCCTCCCTTACTAGCCACCATTTACTGTCCTCGCCCTCCTATCCCTCCCTCTCTGACCCCCCCCCCCTCCCTCCTCACTCGACTCAACAATGGAAGTTGCAATTTGTATCGGAAAAGCATCCGACTTTAGGCGTTTAAACAGACATTCAGAGGAGAAGTGGCAGTGGACGAGTTCCTCCCCGCCCCGCCCCCACGCTGAGAGCTTTGTGATGTTTGTGCAGTGTTGGTGTTAATGATGGTGTTGGTGTTAATGATGGTGTTGGTGTTAGTGATGTTAATGGTGTTGATCAGCGGGAGACGACAGCAACACCGTTATCACCCGCTGTAGTGCAAGGAGTAATATTTTTTTTATTTTATCATCGGCTCGAGAGGACCCACCGGTTGGTAACTGTCCGCAGGAAGACGGAAACAAGACGGTTATTATCCCCCTGACGACGGCAAGACGACGGTCAAGGTCTTACGGAGAGGGCAGACCCGTCTACTTATCGTCCATCACAGTGTGCGGGAATAACACAATGGTGTATGGTGACACTGTAGTAGGTCACCACATTGTTCTACACAGAGGGTGGCCTGATGGTAAGTGTCCCCCCCCCCCCATAACGGCTACTGACTGCCCTTTGTAGACGGTACTTCCTGACATACTGTCCATCGTGGTGCGCCTAGTGACGTTACTTTCTCTAGTTGCTGTAGACAATGGGGGAGTTACGTGGAGTGGCATTATTGTTTTGAGTAGCAGGAGTTACCACCAGGGCACAGTGAGTTACAAGCAATGACACCCACACCCATAACTTCCCTAGCCATCACACTAACACTCACGAGGAGTTACCAGCAAGGCAGTGTGAGTTACGAGCAGCACTCAGGAGGTGATGGTAACACTACATCAGGGAAGCAATTGACCCACGCCCCGGGAAGAGAATCAACCACAGTAATGTACAAGATGGAGGGATGTGTGTGTGTGGAGGCGGTGTGCTGGTAATATCGCTAAGAGGCCGCGTGCCCTCCATGCCTGGGTGACCTGGGCCGTTCGTCACCACACACACACACACTCTGGTAGCTGTCCCATACGTTACACCACACTACGCTAGGTTAGGTTAGGGCCTGGTAGAACTAGGGCCCATATGACCTTCAACCACCCAGAGCCACCCCACGACATACACAGTAGTGGTCTGGGGTGAGAAGGAGATGGAGAGGGAAGGAGAGGGGGAGGGGGGAGGGGGGAGGGAGAGAGGGGGAGGGGAGAGGGAGAGAGGGGGAGGGGAGAGGGGGAGAGAGGGGGGGAGGGGGGGAGACGTGCCAGCAAGAATAAACATGAGATAAATAAAGAAAGGCTTAGCTGTATTGTACTCTGTAATGGGAAACTCAAATAAAAAAAAAAAGAATCCTAAGTTATTTCTCCCCTTTTACCTGGAGGTGTGAGAACGTATCTAAATGGTTCACTTAAGCTGCCACATCACAACAGAACCCCCCCCCCCCCCCCATAGGTTAGGTTAAGTGAGAATGTTATCTGATTGGCTCACTTAACCCTTAGAGTCCTGAAGGGTTAAAGGGGTTAAAGGCCATAAAGGGTTAAATCATCGACACAAATATGAAGAGGTCAAAGTAGAGTCGTAATTGTACTTGTTTTTTAACTAGGACGAAGCTGCTACAGGTTTTCCAAGTCTTTGTTCATCATATAAAAAAATAGTGATCCAGCCTACGAATTATTGATAATCTGGTTGACAATAGATGGTGGCTAAGAGAAGGGGGATGGGGGGGGGGAGAGGGGAGGGGTAATGAGGGGATGGAACCTAAGGGAATGGGAGAGCCGTAAAACAAAAAGAGGGAAGGAAGTTGGAGAGGGGAGGGGAGTGGGAAGGGGGAGAAGGAGGGAGCTGGGAAGTGTATAGACGACAAGGATGGAGGAGGGGGTGAGGGGGGTCTATAGGAGACATGCATGGTGGAGGGGGGGAGGGAAAGAGAGAGGGAGGGAAGGAGAGAGGGAGGGAAGGAGAGAGGGAGGGAGGGAAGGAGAGAGGGAGGGAGAAGGATAGAACACGGGGGATGGAGAAAGGGGGGGGGGAGACGAGACAAGTGGGAGGGAGACAGGGAGTCTACAGATTAAAAGGTGAGGGAGTGTATGGCTGACAGGGGAGGTGAGGAAGGGAGTTAACAAGAATATCAACAAAGAGAGGCGCCCCTGGGAGCACGGTTGGCGCCCCTGGGAGGTTGTCCGTATTGTCCTCACCCCACCCCGTCCCGCCCCGCACCGCCCTACCCTGCCCTGCCTCACCCCGCCCTCTGTTAAATGGGTAAAGGGAAGGAAGAGGGGAGAGGGGTGGCTGCTGAGGGCTTTATCGTCCTCATTCTAGTTTTAATATCAACTGTGTACATCACGACCAAGCTTTCTGCACCACCACACTACGACCACACCACAGCCACCACACTACCACCATACTACGATCACACTACGACCACACCACAGCCACCACACTACCACCACACTACGACCACACCACAGCCACCACACTACCACCACACCACAGCCACCACACTACCACCATACTACGATCACACTACTTCACCATACTACCACCACCACACCACCATGATAAGAACACACTACATCACCATACTCCAACCACACCACCACCACACTACGACCACACTACAACCCCCACAACACGTCTCGGAAAATGTTACACCAGGAATGAGAGCGGGAGTGAAGCACCGCCGCTGACATATCTCAAATATTCAGAAACTCGTCGATAGGAATCCGATGAGCGCAATCACTCCCAGTCAGCCACTCTCACTCACTCAATGTCACCACCATGCCCTCACCTCAACGTTATATGCCTAGCTAAGGTGGTTACGTTATATGAAGAGATAGTCCGTTATATAGAGGGGAAAATTCGTTATATAGGTAAAAAGTCCGTTATGTGGAAGGGATAAGTCCGCTATATGGAGGAAAAATCCGTTATACGGAGGGAAAAGTCCGTTATATAGAGGGTTCACTGTACTGACCCACGGGACACGATTCAGAGGATACGAACTTGTCATCGCTACAGCACTGGTCTGAGAGAGAGAGAGAGAGAGAGAGAGAGAGAGAGAGAGAGAGAGAGAGAGAGAGAGAGAGAGAGAGAGAGAGAGAGAGACCTTTATAATCCATGGCTGGGTCGATAGCCGGGAGAAGAGACCTTTCCATGGCGAGAGAAAGAGAAAAAAAAAAGAAAAAAAGAGAGAGAGACGACCCAGTATAACCTGAGTGTCGACCCGAGATAAACATATGAGGCGATGATGATGACCTGCTTTACAACACTCTTTAGAGGTGTGTGTGTGTGTGTGTGTGCGTGTCTTCCCACTAACAAAAACATGAAACAACAATCCACTTTCTCACTTTCAATTCGGTTCACGACGCAGTTCACCTCCACCAAATTACTTCCTCCCACTCTAGGTCCCTCTCTCTCCCACTCGAGGTCTCTCTCTCCCACTCGGCACCTCCCCCACTCGGCACCTCTCCCACTCGGCACCTCCCCCACTCGGCACCTCCCCCACTCGGCACCTCCCCTACTAGGCACCTCCCCTACTCGGCACCTCCCCTACTCGGCACCTGTCCCACTCGGCACCTCTCCCACTCGGCACCTCCCCCACTCGGCATCTCCCCCACTCGGCACCTCCCCCACTCGGCACCTCCCCCACTCGGCACCTTCCCCACTCGGCACCTTCCCCACTAGGCACCTCCCCTACTCGGCACCTCTCCCACTCGGCACCTCTCCCACTCGGCACCTCTCCCACTCGGCACCTCCCCCACTCGGCACCTCCCCCACTCGGCATCTCTCTCCCACTCGGCATTTCTCCCACTCGGTGACACAGTAGCCAGCACCTACAGGGAAACACTCTCTCCTTGATGACTCCCGCCCCCTCACACCACCCATTACACTACAGACTGTGAGTTAAGTAGCACAACACCGCCGCCTATCGTCTAGTACTTTATATGGTCTTATAGTAATGATACTAATAACAATGACAATAACAAAAATAATACAAAAACAACAATAATAACTAACGACAACACCAATAACATCAAATAAAGACAAGGTTGCTTCACAATATTCACTTTTGGTGTTTTACAATAAGTTGAGGACAAAACAAATACAATTACTGAAAACTTCCCAAGCACTCGTCACCACTCTGTGTCTGTCTGTCTGTCTGTGTGGGTGTGCGTGTGTTTTGAGATTTCGGTACAAGTATATCATTCTATATGTATGTTTTAATCCACAGACAGACACAGACATACACACACAGACTACAGTGAAATACAGCCGCTGTACTACTATCAATACATAATGCCCGAGTTGTTCCCGTCTCAGAGTTTATGTAGTCGTTCCTCTTACTGTCTAAAATAAACTACAGCACTACCAGCCGCTTCTGTCTACCAACGACGCTGCTGTTACTGTCTACAGGAAACACACTACATGTACACGCTGCTGTTATTGACTACATTAAGCTGGAACAATGGGACCTCTGCTGTTCTGGCTTACTGGGAATCACAGCATAATGCAGCAGCAGTAGACACGTGTAACCGCATTAGCGTTGTCTATAGTGAAGCACCGCACACTTAACCGCAGGCGGGGAGAGTGCTCGAGGATATACACAGAACATGCAACCGCAGCTGTTACCGTCTGCGGTGAAACATAGCAGCGATAACGGGCGTCGGGAGTGTCTGTGAGCTGTGACACACTACACGTACACACACCTTGTATCTGCTGCCCTCTACCTTTGTTCTACTGACACACACACACACTCACACACACTCACTCACACACACACACACACACTCACACACACACACACACACCCTTTCTTCCCCTCTTTAGTTTTCCTCATTCCTTCCACTAATTTTTTCTTTCCTTTACTCCTTTTAATTTTTGTTTCCTTCTTCAATTAATTCCTCATTCACTTCCTTCTCCCCTTTTCCTCTCTTCCTCCTCCCCGCTCGGTACCCCAACGCCCGTAGTGATCCAACCAGTGAGGAGAGCTTCACGTCAGCCATTACCTGGAGTTAACACGACTAATACAATTACTACCTGATATCCCAACTGTCTTAATTTATTGTGGCTGGCTCTACCTCCCTCCCTCTCTCTCTCTCTACCTCTACCTCCCTCCATCTCTCTACCTCTACCTCTACCTCCCTCTCTCTCTCTACCTCTACCTCCCTCCCTCTCTCTCTCTACCTCTACCTCCCTCTCTCTCTCTCTACCTCTACCTCCCTCCCTCTCTCTCTCTACCTCTACCTCCCTCCCTCTCTCTCTCTCTACCTCCCTCCCTCTCTACCTCTACCTCCCTCCCTCTCTCTCTCTCTACCTCCCTCCATCTCTCTCTACCTGCCTCTACCTCCCTCCCTCTCTCTCTCTACCTCTACCTCCCTCCCTCTCTCTCTCTACCTCTACCTCCCTCCATCTCTCTCTCTACCTCTACCTCCCTCCCTCTCTCTCTCTCTATCTCTACCTCCCTCCCTCTCTCTCTCTCTACCTCTACCTCCCTCCATCTCTCTACCTCTACCTCTACATCCCTCCCTCTCTCTACCTCTACCTCCCTCCCTCTCTCTCTCTACCTCTACCTCCCTCCCTCTCTCTCTCTACCTCTACCTCCCTCCATCTCTCTCTACCTGCCTCTACCACTCTCATTATACCCATTCAAACAGTTACTTGCTTCCTAACTCACTGCTTCCCTTAAACCAACAAGTATTAAAAATCATTCACCCATCCACCCACCTTCTCACTCATTCACTCACCCATCAACTTGTTCATTCGCCCACGCATCCTGTCACTCACCCACCCCTCCCTCCCTCACCCACCCACCCTCTCCCTCCCTCCCTCACCCTCTCCCTCCCTCACCCACCCCTCCCTCCCTCACCCACCCTCACCCTCTCCCTCCCTCACTCACCCTGTCCCTCCCTCACCCACCCCTCCCTCCCTCACCCACCCCTCCCTCCCTCCCTCACCCACCCACCCACCCTCTCCCTCCCTCCCTCACCCTCTCCCTCCCTCACCCACCCCTCCCTCCCTCCCTCACCCACCCTCTCCCTCCCTCCCTCACCCTCCCTCACTCACCCACCCCTCCCTCCCTCACCCTCTCCCTCCCTCACCCACCCCTCCCTCACTCACCCACCCTCTCCCTCCCTCACCCACCCCCTCACAAAGGAGATGTATCAGCACCAGGTGTAGGTTCCCAAGCATAACAACAAGATCCGGACTCATTAATAGTGAGATCAGCAGGAACTTCGCCACCACCACCAGTGTCAAGAACAGAAGCAGCAGCAGAAATTTGAAGCAGAAGCAGTAAGAACAACAGCAGAAGCAGTAAGAACAACAGCAGAAGCACAAATGATAACAGAAAGCAGCAGGTAGAAGCATAGAGCAACAACAACAAAGACAAAACAACAACACCTCCGCTGCCACTGTCACAAAGACTTCCTCGCCCCCCCCCCCCTCTTAGTGTAGTCGTAAGATTGTCACCTTTCTTTGTCTCTTCTTCTTTTATCAACGACTTTCTTCTTCCACCTCTTCTTTTTCTTCTCCTGTTCTTCTTCCATTCCAGTTTATCTGCCTCTTATCACTGACCTCCCGCTCTTCTCCCTTTCTCTCTCACTGTTCCGCTCATTCTTTCTCACTAAGCCCTCTCCAAAAAGCCTGTCTCTCTCTCACTAAGCCCTCCCCAAAAAGCCTGTCTCTCTCACTAAACCCTCTCCAAAAAGCCTGTCTCTCTCACTAAGCCCTCCCCAAAAAGCCTGTCTCTCTCACTAAACCCTCTCCAAAAGCCTGTCTCTCTCACTAAGCCCTCTCCAAAAAGCCTGTCTCTCTCACTAAGCCCTCCCCAAAAAGCCTGTCTCTCTCACTAAACCCTCTCCAAAAAGCCTGTCTCTCACTAAACCCTCTCCAAAAAGCCTGTCTCTCACTAAACCCTCTCCAAAAGCCTGTCTCTCTCTCACTGTAACCACAAGTCCCCCTTTCCACACAGTCCTCCACACTCCGCCCTCTCACCACTCTCAAATACTCTTTCTCTTAGCCCCCACTCCAACTGGCTCTCATACAGTCCCTCTTTACCACAAGCCCTCTCGCCTAAGCCCCTCTCACACCGCTTGGAACCCTCTCACACCTCCCCTCTCATCCAGGGAGTGAGAGAGAGGGAGAGACTTGTTCTTTTCTAACTTTTGAAAATACAACAAAGAAGGCTACATTCTCACTCTCTTTCTCTCTCTATTTCCTTCCTTCCTGCCCCCCACCCCTCCCTCCTCCCACTGTACTTCCCTCCCTCTCTCTTTAATCCCTTACTTCCCTCTTCCTCCCTCTCTCTCTACTTCCCTCCATCCTCCCTATTACCCTCCATCTCTTCCTACTTCCCTCCCTCTCTTTTTACTTTCCTCCCTGTCTCCCTCCTTCCCTATCTCACTTCCCTCCCCTATCTCCCTACGTTCCTCCCTATCCCCCCCTACCTATCCCCCTATCCCCCTCTCTCAACAAGACCTCCACTACAAAATAACACAAATATACCTCAACAACTTCCACCACCTATCGTGTACATCCCGGAAGTCAAAAGTTCACTCCCTCCTCTAAATGAAGCAGTATCGACCCTAAATGAAGCAGTATCGACCCTAAATGAAGCTGTACCGACTCTAAATGAAGCAGTATCGACCCTAAATGAAGCTGTATCGACCCTAAATGAAGCTGTATCGACCTAAAGGAAGCAGTACCGACCCTAAATGAAGCAGTACCGACCCTAAATGAAGCTGTACCGACCCTAAATGAAGCAGTATCGACCCTAAATGAAGCAGTATCGACCCTAAATGAAGCAGTACCGACCCTAAATGAAGCTGTACCGACCCTAAATGAAGCAGTATCGACCCTAAAAGAAGCAGTATCGACCCTAAATGAAGCAGTATCGACCCTAAATGAAGCTGTACCGACCCTAAATGAAGCAGTATCGACCCTAAAAGAAGCAGTATCGACCCTAAATGAAGCAGTATCGACCCTAAATGAAGCAATATCGACCCTAAATGCGATAAAACAACACACCAGCACCAGCTGACAGTAAGTTCAGAGACTCGTTCCCTTATGACACAGTTTCACTACCAGGGAGAGAGAGAGAGAGAGAGAGAGAGAGAGAGAGAACATGTAAACACTGTGCTACCTCCATATAACGGACTTGTCTCTCCATATAATCCGTTATATGGAGGGTTTCACATCTAACGGATCCTCGATATTACGGACTTTTCAACCCATTACGATTGAAGCCCAGGTTGTCTAGTCCTAAGGCTGAAGGTGACCCAATTCTAATGGGTCCGAATATTAGTGGTTAGGTTAGGTTCAGTGTGGGTTGGGACCCATCTGACTAGCAAAATCCAATCACATACCTAAGAGTGTGCAGCTGTTTTACGGACATTGTTCTTTAAATAAAAACAGAGAGAAGTCACACACACACACACACTGGTTGGATCAATACCTAGCAAGGGCTTCTGCTTCAGGCGTCGTTCAACATGTAGCTATAGCCCAGGACATGTAGCTATAGCCCAGGACATGTAGCTATAGCCCAGGACATGTAGCTATAGCCCAGGACATGTAATTATAGCCCAGGACATGTAATTATAGCCCAGGACATGTAACTCGGGTACAGTATAGATACAGTCGACCAGCTCCTGTACCGCCACTGTAATCATCGTCATCACCGGGGTCAACCACCCACCCATCCATCCCTGTAGCTCCCCCTCCGACACAAAGCATCCCCCCCCCTCCACTATCCCATCCCAACACACAAGGCAATTATCCCTCCACACGTTCCACCACACCACCACCACCACCCACTACACCTCTACCATCCAGCCTCACTCTACACCCCCCTACACTTAGGACACTCCACTGGGGCTCCTAAGACCGTGGCCAGGCTGTGTACACTACCGTCTTAGAATATAAATCGCGGATCCCTTTCCTAACCTAACCAAACCTAACATCCCTCCTGAGTAAGTTCCCCGACAACAAGGTCACGTAATTCACCGTCAGCTGGGATTCATCTGCTTTTTCACGTCAGCTGTTTACATGTTAGCTGTTTAAATGGCTTCACGCGAGAAAGCACCTGTGTGTGTGTGTGTGTGTGTGTGTGTGTGGGATCAGTATTCACTAGGCAGGCAGGCAGGTGGGGAGGGCGTCACAGTACACCAAGACTGACTCACAAAACAAACTTTCCAACTCCGGGTTTTGTTGTGAGTAAAACACCAGAGTTTCAACACGTCACACTACCGGCCTTTACCATTGTACCCAGGCAGGGAGAAGGAAGGGAGAGAGGAAGGGAGGTAAGGAGAAGGGAGGGAGAGAGGGAGGGAGGTAAGGAGAAGGGAGGGAGAGAGGGAGGGAGGTAAGGAGAAGGGAGGGAGAGAGGGAGGGAGGTAAGGAGAAGGGAGGGAGAGAGGGAGGGAGAGAGGGAGAGAGGAAGAAAGGGAGAGAGGTAAGGAGAAGGGAGGGAGAGAGGAAGGGAGAAGGAAGGGAGAGAGGGAGGGAGGGAGGTAAGAAGGGAGGGAGAGAGGAAGGGAGAGAGAGGGAGAGAGGAAGGAAGGAAGGAAGGAAGGAAGGAAGGGGAAAAGGAAAGGAGGAAGGGAAGGAGAAAGGGAGAGGGAAGGAATGGAGAGAGGCAGAGAGGGAAGAAATGGACAAAGAGGGAGAGGGTAAGGAAGAGGGGGAAGGGAGGGAATGATACCAACAGATCTTTCAGTGACCATGACAGGTGATGTACAGTTCTCGAGACGATAAAATAACTCAGCTGTCGGCAGGAACCAGAAACAAAAAGTTCGCCTTCCACACCTGCCATAAGTGTCACAACAAGATGGGCGAGAGGGAGGTGGAGGGAGGGAAGGGAGACAAGAAGGAAGGAACTAAAGAAGGGAAGGGAAGGCAGAGAGGGAGGGAAGGAAAAGAGTGAATTTTGGGGGGACAGTAGAATAGGGGGGAGCAGGAACGCCAGGCAGTGTTGGCTGCTTGTCCTGGCGTTGTAGTAATGGCGCTGGTCCAAACGTCACGAGGTTATGACAAGGCTGACTGACTGACTGGTTGGCTGGCACCTCCACCACCTACCTCATTACCGCACCTGTCCTTGATGTAGGTATAATAGGCCCTTAACCCTTTCACAGCTGGATGCCACTTTAATATCTTAACTAGGTAGTCAGACGATTTTTGATTCAGCACCTAACATAACCTAACCTAACCTAACATAAACTAACCTAACCTAACATATTATAATCTAACCTAACCACCGCCCCCCAGGTCAACCGTGAATGACATTATCCACTTACCCACACCACAATGGTCCAGCCACTACCCGTGTCATTATCCACACCACAATGGCCTGGATTAGAGAGGAGTAATTATGCCACGGCTTCATAAATACGACCCAATACTGAACGACCCGCGGATGAACGCTGAATAAATATTGATAATTGGATACACGCCCCCCCCCCCCACCACACTGATGGTCGTTAGTGTGTTCCCAAAGTCCCGTGAACCCCGAACACCTCCCTACCCCGGCCCCGCCCCACCCCGAATACCCCCCCACTGCACTGCCCCACCCCAAACACCTCCCCACACTGCCCCACCCCAAACACCTCCCCACACTGCCCCACCCCAAACACCTCCCCACACTGCCCCACCTCAACCATACGGCCTTTGTTTATTCCCATAACCCAACCTCACCCCCCCTCTCCCACCAGCCTATTAACCCCTTCCACCCCCCTCACCCCTATCAACCAGGTAAACAGAGAGAGAGAGAGAGAGAGAGAGAGAGAGAGAGAGAGAGAGAGAGAGAGAGAGAGAGAGAGAGAGAGAGAGAGACTAAGTTATTGTACATTGTTATAACAGCCGCCAGACCCACACTACCACCACCACCACCACCACAGCCTACAAACCAATACCTTAAACCTAACTTAAACCAACAGGGAATTAAAACTAAAACCCACCTGTATAGTTAAGGGATTTTCTGATAACTGCCTTTATAAACGATACTAAATCTTGACATATATAAATAATGACCTTACACATTGTTTACTAGAGGCATACAATGGCACACAAATTACCCCATCACAGTAATTAACCGTTAAACATTATTATTTAAAACGGATTTATTTTCATTATTACCCCAAAAAATTCTCTTGGTTGTGGGATTTTTTCTGACGGGTGTTAAGATATCCGGGGCGGGGGTGGGGGGATTTACGTCCGGTCTAATTAGTATTTTTCCCCAGGTGAGATGTTGTCTAAGGTGATATTAATTAACCTGATATCAATGTGTCTACTGGGGGTTAGGTTAGGTTAGGTGAGAGAATGTAATGTGTAGCAGTGGTAAAGACATCAGGGAGGGGGAGAGGGGGAGGAAGGGGGAAGAGGGATGAAGGGGGAAGAGGGATGAAGGGGGAAGAGGGATGAAGGGGGAAGAGAGGGGAAGGGGATTTAGTGCAAGGGGAACCTGACTGATGATGGGATTTTGTAAGACATCGAGGACAAGCAAAGAGTACTGCCATGTGAAATGAATCCCCCTTCTTCCTTCTCGTCCTACTAGTCTTCCTATTCCTCCTTTGTGTTCTTGTTCCCTCTCCTCGTCTTCCTCTTCCTCCCCCTCCTCGTCTCCCCCCCCCCCTCCCCGTTACACCGCACCAGGCAGCAGCTGTCAGCCACCACTACCCATCTGACTGACGCCGTGGTGTGTGTCAGCTATAAATACACCCAGCATGATCTGTCAGCTCCTTCCCGCACTTAAAAAAAAATGTCCCAACTTCATTACCTGGCCAGAGAGATGGAGAGAGAGATAGTGAAAGAAAGTGAGACAGAAATAATGAGAAAGATAGTGAGAGGGATAACGAAAGAGATAGTGAACGAGATAGTGAATGTGAAATACACTCACCATCACTCCCTGAACACTATACACTCACCATCATCACCCTTCACCATTACAGCCCACAATTAACCTGACATCATCACATCATCCACCGCGACTCACTGTAACCGCTGTAGTCACACGTACACACCTTGGTACAGTAACACTCACCTGTAATTAAAGAGACAAAGGGTTAATTAGTTATATATTCCAGTAAACAGGTAAATATATATATATAATGATACTCTAAATGATGAAGTTAGGTTAGGTTAGGTTAGATTAGGTATAGGTTAGCTCAGGTTAGGTTAGGTTAGCTGTAGGTTAGCTCAGGTCAGGTAAGATTACCTGTAGGTATAGGTTAGGTTTGGTGATATAATAATTTCTTGACACGGCGATAATTTTTAAAGACATGATAATTCCAATACTATATAATAATTATTATATTTTTACGAAAGATAATCCCGGGAGTTAAAGTAGTCGTACTCGAGGTGTTACGGCATCACACACACACACAAACAAAAAAAAAAAACACACACACACACACACAGTGCACACACCGCACCATACACATCCACCCAACACACCCGTACACACACACACACGTACTCAATTAGCTACTCTACCGCTCTAATAGCACACCCTAACCATCAGTGACCCTCAAAGATCCACCAAAACAACTACAAACCCTCATAGAGGTGAAGGGCAAGACGACATGGCTGTGTTGTGAGGTGAGATCACAGCACTCACTGATAAGGCTTCTCCGTGCCAGCCGCCCCCCCCCCCTGCTATCTTGTTCTGAGTAAGTGACGTCAAGAATATTGCATCAGAGAGAGAGAGAGAGAGAGAGAGAGAGAGAGAGAGAGAGAGAGAGAGAGAGAGAGAGAGAGAGAGAGAGAGAGAGAGAGACCATAACAGGGGAGAGTGAGGCAGGAGGAGCAGGAGGGGGTGTTAAGGGGCACAAAGTGTTACATATTCATACAGTCACGCCATCACAGGTGGGCGAGCAGGATGGGACCGTGGGAATAAAGCCTCACCTGGCCATGTACCTCCCAAACTCACCTGACCATGTACTTCCCAAACTCACCTGGCCATGTACTTCCCAAACTCACCTGGCCATGTACTTCCCAAACTCACCTGGCCATGTACTTCCCAAACTCACCTGGCCATGTACTTCCCAAACTCACCTGGCCGTACGTTAAATCTGTAACATCGAATCAAATCATCCCCCCCCAACCTAATCCAACCAATCGGATTAAGGACGCACACCATTGGGCCCTCTGGATCTATAATATATGGTTATAGGACAATTGGGCCTCAGTCCAATAAAAAAAACCCTGGGACCTATTAAGCCTCAGGGCCCATTAGACCGATCACTAGATCTGATGTTAATAGCTGGTTTTTTACGCAACCAAGATGGCGTCAGAATAGTACCAAAACTTTACTGTACTCACCCACCCACCCAGCCACTCCCTCACCTGCTCCCTACCGTCAGCAGTAAGCAGATTAGTTCCCCTCGCCTCCCAGTCAACAGCAGCGGCAGCAGAGGGAGGACTGACTCCAGTCACGTCTTAAACCAGCACTTGGTTACCGTTCACACACACACACACACACACACACACACACGTACTTCATTACATTACAGTATCTATTATTACAGTATAATGGCGGTGTTAATTTGTTGCCTCGATGTGTGTGTGTGTTAAGTCATTAGGAAGAGTAAACCCGGATTACAGGTGATAGTTAATCGAATGTGTGTTTGTAATGTTGATTTGCATGTTTGTTGGGTTACCGTGTGTGGGAGCCGGTCTGCTGATCTGCAAAATTACATAAAGTTGTATAAAAGGTATAAAAAGTTGTATTAAAGTGCCAAAATTAACCAATAGTACAAAAAGTTACATACACAAAACGGCAAAAGGTATGACAAAAACAAAAATTAACAGGTAAACAAAAACACAAAAATCATCTTAAAAAAGTGATAAATAAAAGTCAACAAAAGATCACCACAAAAGCTGAGGGTGAGACAGGAGGTGGATGGATGACTGCCAGACACTGTTATTGAATATTGTATAGATTATGACACCAGCTCCTCCACATATCTCTAGTATCGATTACTGTCGTGCAAACTGAGGTAGATCTGGACACACACACACACATAGATACGCACACAAATACATACATACATATAAACACAAACAGACACACACACACGTACAAACTGTATTACAGACACTGGCACTGACCGCATGCACCACAAAACACCTGAGCGACAGTCAATTACCAGGTGTAGTCATCGCGTGAGGTGGAACCGTGGTGCACAAACACACACCCAGACACAGACCCCCCCCCCCCCCCGCCACGCACCTCAAGGTCCTTCACACCTCCTCTTGCCGACCCCTTAAGTGGTGCAGATATCCACTTAACACCATCCTATAGCCCCCACCTCTCCCACCACCACCACCTCCTTCAGCCAGCCTGTCCATACTAAAATATTGATAAACTGGTCCTGGTGATTAGATCAGGTTGGTGCTACATTAGATTCGGTTAAGTCAGGTCAGGTCACCTTGGTGTAAGGTTAGGGTAGTGTTACATTAGGTTAAGTTAGCTTAGGTTAGTGCTACATTATGTTTGGTTAGGTTAGGGTGGTTAGACTTCAGGTGATCCCTTAATGGTTTAACCCCCCTTTAAACAGAAGAATTAACCCTCACTTTGTCTTGAGTTCACTGAGCCATTAGCCACAGTACAGGTGGACGACGCTTACCTACAACACATCTCGTCCTAAAATACAAAAATATTATGAAACAGATTAACTGAAGTGTGCTTAGGGAGACGAGCTTTAACTCACCCCCCCCCCCCTGGTCTTTCTCCTCCTTATCCTCCCTCCCTCTCAACCCCCCCCCCCTTCTTACCGCCACGTCGACCTCATCCTCCTCACCGCCCCCCTGAACCTGGCCAGTCACCCTCCCTCCGTCTACCTGCTTGCCTCTCTGTCAACATGTATCTAGTCTTGACTGTATGTTTGTTTGTTTGCCTGTCACCCTCCCGTCGCTTACTTGTATGACTGTCTACGACGCACCTACGTGTCTGTCTGTCTGTCTACATCACCCCCACCCCCTCACTCCAGCCAGGCCCGGTGAGACACTAAGCACTAACCTCCTGGTGCTATAAATAACCTTAGGAGGAGGACATCAAAGGCTGTCATAATGAAGATCTGGTATTGTGTGTGTGTGTGTGTGTGTGTGTCGTACCTCCACCCGGCCTAATTGTTTCCCCTACTCAGTATATTTTGTTACAAAGTCACCATTTAACTCCCGTCATAATTAAATTTTCATAATTATACCTTGAATGAAGTGTCTTTTAAACTAGATCCTGGATAAAACCGGGGGAAAAGATAAAAGCGTATGTATGTGTTATGTATGTATGTATATATATGTATACTAAAGAGGTTACAACAAGTCACCATCGTAATAATAAACAATAGTTACAGATTAAGTTATGTTATGCTAGGTTAGGTCATAAACACCCTGGCCCAAACGACATATCTCTGACATAAACAGAGACACCCCCCCCCCCCCGGTGACACACGACATACTCACTTTATCAAAAACACCCAAAAAACATTTAAAAAAACATTATCGTGGACAGGCCGTGTAAGCCTAACTGGTGGTGTCTTATGTTTCTGTGTGGACACGTGCTGTTGTGGTGGGCCGGCGGCGGCAGCTTGCACCCCAATTAGTCCTATTGGGCCCCAGGCAGTCCTATTGGGCCCCAGGCAGTCCTATTGGACCCCAGGCAGTCCTATTGGGCCCCAGGCAGTCCTATTGGGTTCCAACTTAACTGATTCTTACTATTAGCAATAAGGGCCAGTCATAATGGTTAGTATAGTCCACTAATATTGGAGTTTCTTAGGATTGAAGCTCCAGTATGGCCTGGGAGGGTGCAGGGGGGTACATACAGCGGGGTGGGTGGCACGTGGTCAGGGTGGCCAGATGGGTGGCACGTGATCAGGGTGGCCAGGTGGGTGGCACGTGGTCAGGGTGGCCAGGTGGGTGGCACGTGGTCAGGGTGGCCAGGTGGGCGGCACGTGGTCAGGGTGGCCAGGTGGGTGGCACGTGGTCAGGGTGGGGTGGGTGGCACGTGGTCAGGGTGGCCAGGTGGGTGGCACGTGGTCAGGGTGGCCAGGTGGGTGGCACGTGGTCAGGGTGGCCAGATGGGTGGCACGTGGTCAGGGTGGCCAGATGGGTGGCACGTGGTCAGGGTGGCCAGATGGGTGGCACGTGGTCAGGGTGGCCAGATGGGTGGCGCGTGGTCAGGGTGGCCAGATGGGTGGCGCGTGGTCAGGGTGGCCAGATGGGTGGCGCGTGGTCAGGGTGGCCAGATGGGTGGCGCGTGGTCAGGGTGGCCAGATGGGTGGCACGTGGTCAGGGTGGCCAGATGGGTGGCGCGTGGTCAGGATGGCCAGTGAGGACTTTAAAAGGTTTTTACAATGTGGCGAAGTGACAGAAGTAACCCGAGCCTGCCGGACCCTGGGTGACCTGTGGCCGGCGAGGTGGGGTGAGGGAGGGATGGTGAGGGGGAAGGAGGGGTGGTGAGGGCAGGGGAGTGGGAGAGAGAGAGCTGTGACAAGGGAAAAACAGGGGGTGTGAAGAGGAATAGGGGAGAGAAAGGAAGATAGGAGAGGTGGTGGGGAGAGGGAGGAGGGGGGGACAAGGTTAGAGGAGGAGGAGGCGGAGAAGGAGGACGAAGGAGGGTGAGAAGGAAGGAAGGAAGGGAGGAAGAGACAACAAAAACACCACCTTAATACTACCACCCCACGGTCGGTTACCTGTACAGGTGTGTCCGGGTGCTACACTATTTGTACCTACACCTGTACCTGTGCTTAATACCTACAGTACACTCATACCGGTATACTTCTCCCCTCACTACATCCCTTACGCTTCACTCCTCCCCTCACCCTCCCACTACTTCACACAAAGATCGTGGTGGGGGGAGGTCACAGCTCCGGCTCTCAAAGGTTTAAACTTAAACTACGACACAAAGACAGATTCTCCACGCTACACCTTCCCCTTCAAGTGGATAATCGACACCTTGACTTGTGTAAACCTCGACACACTTACGATTCACAGAAGCTCCTAAGTTAAAAATATCTCTGGCGGAAAATGTGTACTTAAATTCAACACACACACACACACACACACACACACACACACACTCTTCCGGTTAGATTTTAAAAGAAACACCAAGAATTCAAACAGCTGAAACTTAATTTATTTTTCACCTGAAATTTATCATTCCTATCAAATTAAACTAACCTAACCTTTTTGTTAATATTGGCGGTTAAATTAGTTACACTACAGGGAATTACTGTACATGAGGTTTGGGTAAAATTCAGGTTAATTTTGATAAACTTGGGTTAATCTTTGTCATACCGTTTCCTTAAATAAAAAAAAATAAAGTTCCGTCGTCCTGTTCTGGGGTAATTTCCCAACGCTGTAAGTGACCAGGTGACCGTATAGGTAGGTTAGGTTAGGTAGGTTAGGGTAAGCGTACAGTGTAATTCGTGTCGATTACGAGAGATGATGTAAACAAACACGGCAGGATATGCGCCCCCCCCCCCCCCCGCCATTTAAATACTTCCCCGACAAGAACTCAAGTGACAAATTACCTGTCTCGTCACCCCCGCCGACAAGAAACTAATTGGTGTTCTCTTTGACTGACTGACTTACCACCTAACAAACTAACTACTACAGTATAATTATTTAACTAAAATTAAAAAGAAAAAAGATATCGATATATAATAACAGTGGATAATAAAAGTAATAATAATAAATAATAAACTATTATGATAACAATAAAATACATTACTAATAATAATATACCGTAATAATAATAATAAAACAATGGTTATTTCTGAGATTAGGTAAAATTACAAGGTGTATTAAGCTGTAGGCTATTATGGCAGTACAGCATAACCGGTAAAACTGAATGTGCGTGCGTGTGTGTTTTAATTCTTCCGCCGTGTGTGTTCGTGCGTGTGTGCAAGCGTGCGTGTTTGTGATTTTTATCCATCGTGCGCCTGTACGTGCGTGCATATAGATTTGCGTGCGCGTCTGCTCGTAAACTTCACCTCCCATGCTTGCTGTGCGTGCGTGCATGTAGCGATGCGTGCTTGTAAACTCACGGCTCCCAAACGCGTGTGGTGAATGACGGTGACCGGAGGGTGGGAAGGAGGGAAGGAGGGTGAGGGAGAGTGGGGTGGAGGGAGTGAGGGAGGGAGGAGGCCCGCGGGTGCTCTGCTCACCCATAACTGGCCCAATAAACACAAGCCCCAGGCCACCTCCACCACCAACTACTGTACCTGCACCCAGCCCATTTAACACCCATCTACACGCCCACCTACTCACCCATTGACGCCATCCATCCATCCATTTCCTGCCTCACCCCTTCCACTGCACCATACCACACCGCAGTATCGTCAGAGTGTTTCAGCGTACCGTACCGCAGGACCGTAAGAGTGTTTCAGTGTACCGTACCGCAGGACCGTAAGAGTGTTTCAGTGTACCGTACCGCAGGACCGTAAAGGGTGTAAAGAGGACCACATTAGAGTCTGTCCGTAACCACAGTACTTCCTCATGCGGTAGTACAGTACGGTATATACCTCCCCAAGTCACAATACCGTTTTAGGGGTACCTTAACTTACCTAACCCCCACACCTGACCAAAACACCGTACAGTACCAGGACCAACTACCAGAGGGCCGGGCCATTCATTCATCACCTCCAAAAGTCTTGTGTGGGGTAAGGTGCGGCGACAACACTCCAGTAGATACCAGGAGGGGAGGGGGGGAGGGGGGAGAAGGGGGGAGGGGGATTCACATGGACTGAGTGAGAGGCCTCCAGGTAGGTACACTGTAAACATTCCCTCCCTCCCCCTCCGTTCCCTCCCCACCTATACTTTTTTGTTTATGGTGGGGTAGGGGTAGGGGTGGGGGGTTGGAGTAGGGGTGTGGGGGTAGGGGTGGAAGGTGGGGGGTAGGGTAAGGTAGGGGGTGTGGGGGTGGAGGGGAGACTAAGGCCAAATAAGATTCCGTTTCATCCTCCATGTCCAAGGATTAATGACGCCTCTCTGGACAGACACGCCTCAGTGTTACGTCGTCTTGTTGAGTCACGTGGGAATTCGCTCGTTAATTCCTCTGGTGGTTGGTGTACCTGACAAAGCATTCTGGTGAGCTTTAATTAACGTAAAGATTGTGTGTGTGTGTGAGTGAGTGAGTGAGTGAGTGTGTGTGTGTATGTGAGTGAGTGAGTGAGTGAGTGTGTGTGTGTGTGTGTGTGTGTGTGTTTTCCTGCTAACTACCAAACATTATCCCACTTCTTCCAGTCACTTTCTACACATTCCTTTCAACTCTCTCTCTCTCTCTCTCTCTCTCTCTCTCTCTCTCTCGAGGTTCCTCTTTCCCTTCATCCGTCCCACGAACATATGAGAGACGAGATGATGATAATAACAACAATTAAAAGTAATAATAATAATAATTCCCACAATTTAATCAGGAAAAATATCTTAATCTTTATAAGTGTGCGAGATAAAATTGTGGGCGTGAAGTTGTGGGCGTGGGTGTAGGTTATAGGCGTGGGTGTAAGTTTAAGGCGTGGGCGTTGGTTATAGGCGTGGGAGTTGGTTATAGGCGTGGGCGTTGGTTATAAGGTGTAGGTGTACACCATAGAGGCGAGTGTGGAGGTATGGGCGTAACTCCTTGCTGTGATCAGGGACACTATACAGTGGGTGTGGGTTATGGGCACGAGGGGTCAGAGGTCACACTGATATACACCTGTACCCTCTACCACTACTACCACCACCCGTACTACCACCATCACCACCCCTTACCATCATCACCACTCCCTACCACCATCACCACCACTCCCTACCACCATCCCCTACCACCATCATCACCCACCACCATCATCACCATCCCCTTACCACCATCACCACCATCCCCTACCACCATCATCACCACCACCACTCCCTACCACCATCCCCTACCACCATCATCACCACCACCACTCCCTACCACCATCCTCTACCACCATCATCACCACCACCACTCCCTACCACCATCCCCTACCACCATCATCACCCACCACCATCATGATAACCTACTCACCACCACCACTGGAGCCCTTATCAAGCAGAGGCAGCATGGCGATACGGCAGATTAACAGCATTAGTAATTAAGTATATTAGCCTTAACGCACCTGATGAGAGCTTTGTAACAATTCTGTGAGGGGTGAAGGGAGGGGTGTAGTGAGGGGTGAAGGGAGGGGAGGGGGGAGGGGTGACGGGTGTAGTGAGGGGTGTAGTGAGGGGTGAAGGGAGGGGTGTAGTGAGGGGTGAAGTAAGGGGCGGTGTGAATATTAACCACCCAAACGCTAACCTAACCTAACCACACTAATATGCCTGTTCTGGTAAGTTAGGTTGGGGGCATATGAGGTTAGGTTAGGTTGGGAGTCTGTGAGGTTAGGTTAGGTTGGGAGCCTATTTGACTTTGAGTCCATTGGCATCCGTGGTGAATCTCAGGTGAGCCTTGTCCGTGTTGACGAGATACCAGGTACCTGCCATGTACTGTACAGTATACTGGGGCAGATACGGTACCAAGATGGGCAGGTACCATACTCTCCCCGCCCCCCCCTCTCTTTATCTATCCTTCTCTATCTTTATCCTCTCTCATCTTACACACACTTTCTCTCCAAATAATCTTTTTCTTTTCCATCTCACTTCCTCTTCCCCCTGTTGCCCCCCCCCCCCCCCCCAGCCCAGACCTTCATTAGCGGTAGGTAGGGTAGGAGGCCAGTTGGCATCCCACACCCGGCTAAAAAAATAATCCCCCCTCCCCCTTCAGTCTCTCAAAATAATCCCCCCTCCCTCCTTCACTTCCCCTCCCCCCGTGTTTTATGAGCCAGCGACCATAACAGATGAAGCGGGGACTCTACTATATATTATTACTTGGCCAGCTTCCACAAGGCCAATATCACCGTTGGGGGGGGGGGGGGGGGGGCAGGAGGAGGAATTCTGACGGGAGACAATATTACTCTTTTGGGAGACATTCTAGAGAGACTATATGACTTTTGACGTAATTCTAGGAGATTATAATACAGTTTTTTGGAGACTTTAGGCCTACTTGAGAGGCAATATAACCTGGAGAGGGGTTGGGTTTGGTCATGTCCTAAACACTCTGGCCCAAATGTCCTTCATTCGTCTCCTGCAGCCACAAGAACTGATGAGTGTGTGTGTGTATCGCCGCCGTATACCTGTTGTCATATACACTCAACCAAGACCACGTAACGGTTGTCCCACCACACACTACACTACACCACACACTACACTATTACTATACCGTACCTCTCTCTGAACCGTACACAGTGACAGACACACAGGTGAAAATATGCAATTACCTGTATAATCCCTCCACACATACACACACCCACACAGCAGCCCCATCCCTCCTCCCACAGTAACAGTCCAGGCTTCCTCACCCGACACTTGATACATGAAACTGTTGCAGCCAGCATCAGGAACAGCACACCTACACCTACACGTGTGACTGGGCAGGTATGTGGTGGTGGGAGAGGTATGTGGTAGAAGCTGTGGTGTTAGCAGGGCAGGTAGGTGGTGGTGGTGACGAGGCAGGTATATAGTGGTGGTGGTGACGAGGCAGGTATATAGTGGTGATGGTGACGAGGCAGGTATATGATGGTGGTGGTGACGTAGCAGGTATATAGAAGTTGTGGTGACGAGGCAGGTATATAGTGGTGGTGGTGACGTAGCAGGTATATAGAAGTTGTGGTGACGTGGCAGGTATATAGTGGTGATGGTGACGAGGCAGGTATATGGTGGTGGTGGTGACGAGGCAGGTATATAGTGGTGATGGTGACGAGGCAGGTATATGATGGTGGTGGTGACGAGGCAGGTATATAGTGGTGGTGGTGACGAGGCAGGTATATAGTGGTGATGGTGACGAGGCAGGTATATGATGGTGGTGGTGACGTGGCAGGTATATGATGGTGGTGGTGACGTGGCAGGTATATAGTGGTGATGGTGACGAGGCAGGTATATGGTGGTGATGGTGACGTAGCAGGTATATAGTGGTGGTGATGGTGGCTGTGGTGGTGGTGGTGGTGACGTAGCAGGTATATAGTGGTGGTGATGGTGGTGGTGGTGCCTGTTGTAATGTCCCACCGTTAGACACCGCGATAACAACTGATAAGATATACAGGTATCAGACAAGCGATGGTCTACCTTCTCTTAACACTCACCTGCCACCACCTACCACTACCACCATCACTACTACCACAACACCACTATCAGCACAACCACAACGTCTACATCACTACCAACACAACCACTACCACCATCACTACTACCACAACACCACTACCACAGTAACCACTACCACCATCACTACTACCACAACACCACTACCACAGTAACCACTACCACCATCACTACTACCACAACACCGCTATCAGCACAACCACAACGTCTACATCACTACCAACACAACCACTACCACCATCACTACCACAACATCACTACCACAGTAACCACTACCACCATCACTACTACCACAACACCACTACCACAGTAACCACTACCACCATCACTACTACCACAACACCGCTATCAGCACAACCACAACGTCTACATCACTACCAACACAACCACTACCACCATCACTACCACAACATCACTACCACAGTAACCACTACCACCATCACTACTACCACAACACCACTACCACAGTAACCACTACCACCATCACTACTTAACAAACAATCAACGTCTCTTATCAAGTTCCCTCACAATAATATTAAGTAACTCAACACATAGCATTATATTGCCACATTAAAAGTAGTAGTAGTAAGTAGTCGTAGTAGTAGAGAGTAGTATACGTAGTAGTAGAAGTAGTATCAAGAAGTAGTAGTCGTAACAGCAATAGTAGTAGTAGTCGTAGCAGTAGTAGCAGTAACCTAACCTTCAAAACTACAGTCCAGACACAGCACTATAGCCTTCACCTGGGCACTCATTAACCACCTGGCCGTGACCTTCCCGCCATCAGCCACAAAAACAACCAGAAAATATTGTTGTCGACACCTGCAACGGGGAGAGAGAGAGAGAGAGAGAGAGAGAGAGAGAGAGAGAGAGAGGGACAGGTAAGGCGACTGTACCACCACACTACCACAATTTACCACATGTTAAATCTATTAGCCACATCAAGCAAGTTGGATTACGTGAAGACTAGGCATCCCAGCTTATTTCACGTGAAGACTAGGCACCCCAGCTTATTTCACGTGAAGACTAGGCACCCCAGCTTATTTCACGTGAAGACTAGGCACCCCAGCTTATTTCACGTGAAGACTAGGCACCCCAGCTTATTTCACGTGAAGACTAGGCATCCCAACGCTACCTGTGGAAGGTTAGGTTGGGGTGATTAATCATCAGGTAAAATGAGGAGGGGTGTCTAATCTTCACGTAATTTAATGACAGGTATGGTGAGGGTAGCAATCATCAAATACAATAATCAGAAGCCACCATGACATCACCATCAATTACCACAACATAAATCACCATAAGTCACTATCACCACCATCAATTACAACATAAGGTTATCACCAGAAGGCACCATCACAATGTCACCACAACCCAATGACAATAAGATCACCATAAACCATCACAACACAATCAGCCATCAGTCACCACAACAAAAACAGGTTATCTCTCTCACACACACACACACACACACACAGGTAAGAAAGGTGTACCATCACTAGCATTTTAGCATCAATGACGAAGGGACAACGTAACTAGTTCAGAGTAGCAGCGGGAGCACAAGTAACAACAACAATAATAAACAATAACAACAGGTAGCGGACTGTGGCCACTACTGATGGTGTGTGTGTTACGTGAGACGACCCCCCCCACCAACACCCACTCCTCCCCTACCCACTACCACCGACCTAACCCACTACCACCATCACTAGCACAACAAGGACCTGACCGATCACAACACACACACAAGATTTAAAGCTTAACTCATACACATCAAGACCACCACAGCTTAATCTAAGACCACCACAGCTTTACAAACACACATCGTCACAGTTTCACAAACAGACCTTATCATGAGCCCAATTGAACCCCCGGCTAAGAGCACTTGAGCCATCACGGTAATAAACGATCATCCCCTCGACTGGACCAACACAGATACGGCACATTAACAGAGGACGTATTATACAACTCTTCTTTATGGCCGTTTGGTTTAAACCCGTTGAGGATCACGGCTTATACCACAGCTCTTAAACCAATGTCCTAGAGAAGGTTATAGGTTAAACCATCGTCGTCACAGGGTTAACAAACTCGCATACAGTATATGTAAAGTTGACTGTTGATCCTCCCTTTATATGTGAAGAAGCCATTTATCAACACAGAAGAGACACGAGGATGAAACAGCTTCGCGAATAAAAAACAAACTTGAATATTGTCAGGGGTTAAAAAAATAATAATATACACATTCAAAAACATCCTTAGAGCTGTCAAGTATTTTTTAAAGAACCGACACAAACCTCTGAACTTTTCTGTACAGTTTTTTGTTAAGACGGTAAAAGAAAAAAGTATATATATATATATTTTTTATGGTGTGAAGGTCAGGTGTAGTTAAGTTAGGTTATTTTTGGTATTAATTATATCAGGTTAGGTTGTTTTTATTCATTATATCATGTAGGCTTGGTACAATGTGTCTATTTGCCGAGAAATGCAAAACTAAATAGGGTGGGCAAGGAAACAGTCTCAGTCTCTCTCTCTCTCTCACCCCTTTTCTCTTTCTGCATCATCACCTTCCTCTCACCCCCCCCCTCTCTTTGCATCCTCCTACCCTCCCCTCCCCTCCCTCTCACCTTCAAGCATCCTACACTTACCAGCCCAAAAGAACATCATCAACATTAAGAGCGTCAACACAACGATGAACCAGCCAGTTTACTCCCTATACCAGCAGCCTCACACGCAAAAACCACAGTCAGTCAGGTCAGTAAATATGGGGGGGGGGGGGTGGAGGAAGGATTTGGGCTATGTCAACTCAGCAAGACACACACACACACAAGAAAAATCTAGACATTTCTCTGTCAGTAAACTCGGTCTCGACAACCTCCGGAAATCGTACTGGAAACATATACGACTCTGTGTGTGTGTGATCAAAGTAAGCCTCGCCTTCACTACAGTCCAACGCACCACTTTTAAAATTGAATTTCTGAAAGGCGGACGTCTTGATGCCTGGCGTGAAGTGTGGGGAGTGGGTAGGGGCGTGGTGTGTGGGGGTGTGGGTAGCGGGGTGGAGGTGGGTAGCGGTGTGGGGGTGGGTAGGGGCGTGGTGTGTGGAGGTGTGGGTAGCGGTGTGGGGGTGGGAAGGCGGTGAGGTGTGTGGAGGAGTGGGTGTGTAGGCGAGCGGCGGCGCAGTGGTAGAGGGTGGTGGTGACTGGGACCTTGTATGTGGGCGGGCGCGGTGTGGCCTGATGATGGCGGGGCATGGACGGGTGGTGAGTGGTCTGAGGGGGTGGGAGGCGGCGAGGAGTGACAGAAGATGGCGGAGGGTGGTGGTGGAAATGAGCTGTGTGGGGGTAGTGGAGAGTAAGTGGCAGGTGATGTGGGTAGGTGGGTGATGTGGAGTGGGCTTGGCGTAGTAGAGGAGGTGGGTGGAGGGAGACAGTGGGAGGGTAACCTTGAACGAGGAGGAGGAGACGGCGCGGTGACCAGGTAGTGATCCACACACACACCTCCCTCCCTCTCCCACCCCACACACACACACACACACACTCACCTTTCTCCCTCACTTTACCTCACCTTCCCTCTCTCCACTCAACTTACCACCAACATGTAAAGCCCCGCCAGAGAGAGAGAGAGAGAGAGAGAGAGAGAGAGAGAGAGAGAGAGAGAGAGAGAGAGAGAGAGAGAGAGAGTTTCCGACCGGTAAAAAAATAAAAATTACAATTTCCAATATTTCCCACTGAAGAAAATCCCACCAACAGGTTAGGTCAGGTTAAGATAAATCAGACTTAGTAACCCCCCCCCCCCCAACACAATGGCGGCGAGTACCAGTACTTATAGGGAGAAACAAAATATATATTTACCGGATGTACATAACTCGCCGACAGCCCAACTATATCAAGCATTAAGACACTTGAGCTACTGTGTGTGTGTGTGTGTGTGTTAATAATAATAATAATAGTAAAAATTCCATAAAAACATTAATAATATAAATAGCACCACCACCACCACAATGAATAATTTAAATAGCACAGCAACATACACAGAGGATGTATACATGTGTGTGTGTGTGTGTAATAATAACACACACATGGGCTGTAGGGGTGTGTGTGTGTAATAATAATAACACACACATGGGCTGTAGGTGTGTGTGTGTCCAGGTATTCACTAGTCATTACTTGAGACAGAGAGATCATGTTTACCGTGCAGGGTGGAGGGGGGGGGGGGTGTTGTCTGCGCCCGCCACCCACCACACTCTCACTGTTTATACAACCCGGTGTTATGGAGTCTGCGTGTCTGTCTATGTCTGTCTGTCTGTGTATATGTTGTACGATACATCAACAGTCAAAACAAAAGTCAGTATCGTGTCGCCTTTTGTTACAGTGTTTGTGATTCGTTCATCATAACAAAAGAATAAAATTTTACGACTTTTATTTTTTTCTTCAAACAATTTCTCCCACCAGCAACACCTCCCGCCATAGTAGGGATCAAGACAATGCTTTACGGTTCCATTAACTATTTAGGTTAGATCAGGTCAGTTAGTCTATCGGTTATTTGGGTTAGTGCTAATTTTCATGGATCACCTGAAGATTAGCCCCCGACCCAATTTCTAGACCTAATCTAAAACACACACACACACACAATAACATGCACACACACACACGCACACACACCGTTTATTATTATTATTATTACACACATACAAACACGAAAATGCACACACACACACACAATAACATGCGCATACACACACAATAACATGCACACACACACATACACGAACACACACACACACGGGCGCCCAGACACTGTTTACGGTTATGCCAATATTGTTTAAGCCTCACATTGTTTACACTGCACTCACCCTCTAGATACACAACACACACACACACACACACACACCAGCAGGAGCGACGCCACATGACACACACACACACACACTATCTCTCAGGCCACCCAATGACCCATACACCAGCCAGTCATTGAGGGAAAAAACACCAAAATTTATTACCAAGATCAATCAGTCAACTCGAAGCTCCCAGTCAACCACGGGGAATATTTTCAGTTAAACGTCTATTGGTTGACTGAACGAAGCCACCATGCAAGGCCTAAACACCCATAAGTTAATGTAACCAAACCTAACCTAACTTCACCTAACCTAGCCTAGCCTAACTTAACCTAACCTAACCTAACTTCACCTAACCTAACCTAACCAAGTGTCCCGTCGCGCCATAACTAAACCTAACAGACAGTAAAAATATAATTCTTTGATAATATATATTTTGTTATCATCGATCTTGTCTGAGGTGTCATTAGCCATACACAAATACATACTACGCTCGACTAAACTCTATTGTTGCCAAAGTCAGTGGTGGTATTAGGTATGGAAATCATTCCTTTATCACACACTATTGAAACATGCTGCCAACATAACACAACAAAACACACACACTGCCAACAAAACATACATTACTGCCAACATAACACAACATAATCCCAACATAACACAACACACTGTCAACATAACACAAAATACTCCCAACACAACATACAATACTCCCAACATAACACAACATACTGCCAACAAAAGCAAATCCATGGGTCTCAGTGTGAATAATATTAAGGGTGTGGCTTCTGGCCCAGGGATTAAGCTGGGGACAACACGAAGCTTGTTTTGGGACAGCGTACAAATCTTCCTCGCCCCACAAGTTTTATGAAGGCCTGGGCAGTAACATGGTGTGGGTGATAACATGGTGTGGGCGATGACATGGTGTGGACGATAACATGGTGTGGACGGTAACAGTGGTGTGGGCGGTAACATGGTGTGGGTGATAACATGGTGTGGGCGATGACATGGTGTGGGCGGTAACATGGTGTGGACGATAACATGATGTGGGCAGTAACAGTGGTGTGGGCGGTAACAGTGGTGTGGGCGGTAACATGGTGTGCGCGGTAACATGGTGTGGGCGATAAGATGGTGTGGGTGATAACATGGTGTGGACGATGACATGGTGTGGGCGATAAGATGGTGTGGGTGATAACATGGTGTGGGCGGTAACATGGTGTGGGCGATAAGATGGTGTGGGTGATAACATGGTGTGGGCGGTAACATGGTGTGGGCGGTAACATGGTGTGCGCGATAAGATGGTGTGGACGATGACATGGTGTGGGCGATAAGATGGTGTGGGTGATACTACTGGGAGAGAGAGGGAGGAAGGTGTGTGTGAGGAAGGGAGTGTGTTGAAAAGGGTGTGTGTGTGTGTAACAAAAGACGTTCATCGTGTGCGTAAGGGCCCCCCAAAAAGCCTCCATCATGTCATCTGTGGGCCCTGACATGACCTTCACAACACCTCCAGGGACGCGACACCTCTCTTGTTTATTCACCACCATTAAAAATTCTATGTTAATTCTTTACCTCGAACGGATGGATGTTAAGATAATACCAGTCTCTCAGTATTCTATATAATGACGTCACTGGGGCTCATACTCTCCAAGATAATGAGTGACCGTAAGGTGACGCGCGGAGTCGATTCTCGGTACCAGTTGTGTCGTGGTTTCTCTTACACTGACGTCTGCCTTACGTAATCCGTGGCGTGTAAGGGAGATGAACGATAAGGGCGTATAAGGGAGATCAAGGCAACATTACCCACAGATACTATGTGAAAGGTACTGCGCAAAAAATTACCTAAAGACGGGAACTCCAGATTGTAACCAGCGACCTCAACTTTCCTTTCCACCGCCTCATCTATCTATCATAAGCGTCTCTATCTTCAACATCATTCTATCTACCATCCAGTCAGCATTCTTTAATCTCCATTTCACCAAATCATGACGTGCCTATGAGTCATTTCTTCCCTTTCGCTAACACACACACACACACCGGTCTAACTATACAAGTCACCAATTCAATTTCCCGTGAACACAATCCCACCATTGAACTAACTGGACAAAATCCCACCCACTAAGATTATAGTAATTCAGAGACAGTAGAATCCCCACCACAATAAACACGACTCGGTTTAGGCTCCGTCCGCTGGTGTGGTTATTGTTCTGAGCGACCTTGGTATTTGTGCAGTTTTCCGATGACTATTCTCTCCCCTCCTAACAACGTACACGAGGATGGCGTCATACTCCCAGGGCAGGACATGACTGGGTTTAAAATAAATAATAAAAATACTACAACTACTTCTACTACTACTAACAACAACAACAACAACAACAACAACAACAACAATAATAATAATAATAATAATAATAATAATAATAATAATAAACAGTAAATACAAAACGGCAATAATAACAAAAACAACAAAAAGATTAACACAAAACAATAAATTCAAATACCTTTAGGTTAAGTTAGGTTAATAAAGAGAATGGGACAGATTTGACCCCCAGACACTAATGCCCTCCCCAAATACAGGAGGGCACAGTACGTATTGTTATGGCAGCCACAACCAAGGTCCCCACACTCCAGGCTAGGCTAGGGATCCCACACTGCACAAGGCGGAAGGATACAATTTTAAGCCTTGTTTGCCAGAGACCTAATGGTGAATGTATCTATTGGTGGTGGTAGTAGTGGTGGTGGTGGTAGTAGTATGTGTATGAGTAGTAGTAGTAGTAGAAAAGTAGTAGACTAGTCGTAATAGAATGGTAATTTGTAATTGCAGAATAGTAGTAATAGCAGAAAAGTAGATATAGCAGAATCGCATAGTAGTAGCCGATCCCAAGTAACCATCACAACCTAACAGCAATAAGCATAGCCTGGAACCAGCCCCATGTAGTCCTGGTCTGAGGAGTATGGCCTGGAACTAGCCCCATGTAGCCCTAGTCTGAGGAGTATAGCCTGGAACTAGCCCCATGTAGCCCTGGTCTGAGGAATATAGCCTTGAACTAGCTCATGTAGCCCTGGTCTGAGGGGTATAGCCTGGAACTAGCCCCATGTAGCCCTGGTCTGAGGGGTATAGCCTGGAACTAGCTCCATGTAACCCTGGTCTGAGTATAGCCTGGAACTAGCCCCATGTAGCCTTGAACTAGCCCATGTAGCCCTGGTCTGAGGAGTATAGCCTGGAACTAGCCCCATGTAGCCCTGGTCTGAGTATAGCCTGGAACTAGCCCCATGTAGCCCTAGTCTGAGGGGTATACTGGTTAAACTAACATCACCCTGACAATGAACTTACGCCCTCTCCACCTCATTGTTTACACTATACTCCCAGACTGAATGACGTAGGTGTGTGTGTTTAGTGCTCAAATATACAAGTAAATATCATACAGTCTTATTATTATTATAACTATTATTATCATCAACATCATTATTATTATTATTACTTCTAGACTTCAACCATTGTTATTACTATGATTATTACAACTACAAAGATACAACTCATTCCTATTATTACTAGCAACTATTAATATCTCCTTTACTATCATAATTTCGGTAATACAAAAATAACAACAGCTAGGACGGGTAGCCTGCCGACCTCCAAGAGTCAGCGAGATACTGTACACAACAGCCACACCCAACCCAAACTGTTACGACCGTGGGCGAGTCTTACCTGGGTTAGGATGGGTTAGATTAAGACCCATTTAACCTGGAATCGATCCCAAGGGCAGCGTTATTAAACCGATTCCAAGTGCCATTACACCCATTACAACACCGAGATAGTTGTCATTACGTCGTTAAAAACATTATGCATTTAATTGAAATAGAATTAGATGTATCGTCCGCTTAATTATAATCTTGGGGAGAATTTAGTGTCCAGGTGTGTTCGTAAATTCTGCTAATTGGTTTTATGTCAACTCTTATTTGCTTCTGTTATCAATCTTCCGCTGGCTGGGTTAGAGTTGGGATTAGCTCTTCTTACTGCAAGATTAACCGTGTTCCTTCTTTCTTTTTAATTACTGTGATTACCTGGTGTGTGTGTGTGTGTGTGTAGCGACCAGTGTGTATATGTGTAGTGACCAGCGTGTGTAGTGACCCAGTATGTGTAGTGACCAGTGTGTATATGTGTAGTGACCAGTGTGTGTAGTGACCCAGTATGTGTAGTGACCCAGTATGTGTAGTGACCAGTGTGTATATGTGTAGTGACCAGTGTGTATGTGTAGTGACCAGTGTGTGTAGTAACCCAGTATGTGTAGTAACCCAGTATGTGTAGTGACCAGTGTGTGTAGTGACCAGTATGTGTAGTGACCAGTGTGTGTATGTGTAGTGACCAGTGTGTATGTGTAGTGACCAGTGTGTGTAGTAACCCAGTATGTGTAGTGACCAGTGTGTGTATGTGTAGTGACCAGTGTGTATGTGTAGTGACCAGTGTGTGTAGTAACCCAGTATGTGTAGTAACCCAGTATGTGTAGTGACCAGTGTGTGTAGTGACCAGTGTGTGTATGTGTAGTGACCAGTATGTGTAGTGACCAGTGTGTGTAGTGACCAGTGTGTGTAGTGACCAGTGTGTGTAGTGACCAGTATGTGTAGTGACCAGTGTGTGTGTGTGTGTGTAGGTCTGCCCCCAAAGAAGGTACAATTAAGTTATCAGCCAATAAACCAGACGATGACTAAGCGTGGGACCACCATGACTCACTCCTGGTCCACCGTAGCCTACCTATACTTGAGCTACCTTCTACCCCACACGGCGGCAGTCCACAGAACGGAATAACAGATACAGCAACGATCGATTTAGGTAACAAGACACTCACTCCTAGCGACGAGGTCAATGCTAAATAATAGCTGAGGGTTTGTGTCTGAACTTTGTAAGGCATCACTGCTTCAAGGAACATCTTATTTGGCTTAATATCTCGGGTTATTCCACATGATCAAACACCCTAACACTACCTGGGGGGGGGGGGGGGGGTTAAATTGTTTAATCATCCAAAAAATAAGCTAGGATGCCTAATTTTCATGTGATACATATTTTGTACCCCACACAAAAATTCACTTCATTCCAGCTTTAGTTCCACCACAGAAATAATAAATGATTCGGTTTTAAATGTAATTTCAGGGTGATCGTATCATCAGCACAGGAGAGAGAGAGAGAGAGGCCTCGTGGGGAGATAATACCGCATTCTCCCAGTACATGACACTCACTTTCTTAGCCTAGCCTACCCACGCGGATAACCAACCACCAATATCAAGCTTTAATAACTTTGTCACGTTTTACGGACACATAGATAAGTCTGTAATTTATTAACTCAATACACAGGAAGTTTTCGTAAAGGTAAGGGCAAGATGCCAGCCAGTCAACACAAATTTTAAATCTCTCCTCCACCGTAAACTGATTCTAAAATACACATTATTAAACCCCAAGAAATATGTTTAGTGACTGCAGTTATATGGATATGGATTATAAAGTTATATCTTAAAGGTTTAATACAAGAAATAACGAAGTACAAGGAAAACACAACCCGTTTACACGCCATCAAAATAGATCAAGTTCACACAGTGGCCTTTTAACATTCCCAAAGACTTTTTTAAGAGTGATTTTAACCAAAATAACAATACCGGTAAAAATAACAACAATAACAACAACATTTCAGAGTTAGCGTCACATGAAACACAAAAAAAAAAACAGAATCAAGAGCGACAAAGCCTAATGATAAGCCTCGTTGATATATGACCAGGAATTATTTTTTCCATCAACCAGAAATTCCGTCGGTCTAGGAGAAAAATAGAAACACCGACCCTAACCCAACCAAACGTAACTTAGCGTAATCTAACACAAGCCTAACTTAATCAAATGTAATTAACAAAATAATAGTTATAGAACGGGTAAAGTTAACGGCAGAAATAACTCCCAGTAGCTGACGAACATAACATTGAGAAACCGAACCTAACCTAACCAACACTGTTCCATCTTCATTGTATAGGTTAGGTTAGGTTAGGAGTTATGTTATGTTACAGTCACGCTAGGCGAGGTTTGATTAGGTAATATCAAGATCAGGTTAGGTTAGCGATAATCAGGTCAGGTTAGCGATAATCTGGTTAGGTTAGGTTAACGATAATCAGATTAGGTTAACGTTAATCAGGTTAAGTAAGCGTTAGTCTGGTTAGCTTATTGTTAGCTTAGGCTACAATATTGCTATTTTTTTGCCTCCACTACAGAATTTCTGGTTAAGGAAAACAATGGCAGTCCAGGAGGCAGTGCGTGTGGCTCCTTGATGAATGGACGAATTTCCATTACTGTAACAATGAACCAAATGCGAGGCCAGTACAGCACACCTAAACCTTTTTCCCACTGAATTTACGCAGATCTCACCAAACCTAAACATTTTTCCTACTGAATTTACACACACCTAACCCAAACATTATCTTAATTTACACAGACTTAACCTAACCCAAACATTATCTCACTGAATTTACAAACATCTCAATTTTATAACCTTGAGAGACATAAAACCCAGGAATCCGGACCAGTCAGGAAAAATAAATACCACAGCCTCGACTGAATCACACGAAGAATAGCCCACCTTTGTTTATTTCGCCTCAAGATTAACTACCCTAACGCTGATCTAACCTGATACACCAGTAACTTAACCTAGCCTCCCGTTCCTAGGTAACACTAGGAAGGTTTAATAATCAGTTGAAATAAGTCAGGTGGCTATTCTTCCTGTGATTCTTCAATTTGTTCAGTCAAAAAGATGAGCCAAGCGCGACATTTTTTCCCCATAAAAGAATTTCAGTTTCAATAATATTTTTCCTTCCTCCTGTTACGAGGAATGTTTATCGTAAGAGCTTTTGGACACGCGGACCCAAAGACCCTTCCTTACTGCTAAGCATGCCGGCCGAGTGTCACTGCTTGCGCGATGTTGAGCGCTGTTACGATTAATTTTTCCCGGCATTTTATTTCCCTTTTACAATACTATCATTCTGAAATCTCTACCTGTTGTCTTGTTTGAGATGACGAGACAGTAATACACACTGTTGACGAGTCATAATTCTGTTGTGTTATCTTTTTGTAATCCGCGCTATTGTTTCTGAGATGATGCGGCAAAACGTACTACTTCTGTTCACTCATCCAGGAGTGTTTTGTGTGCTCCTCTCAGCCTGTAATGACTGCATTGTTTGTAATCTGTATCCGTATTGTACACTGATCCAAAGTATGTAATGATTATGTAACGGTTATTCTGAAATCTATCTGTATCGCCGTTTTCCAGTTAATAATATGAATCTGCACTGGGCTGACAGACGCGACCAACCAACACGTCAATACATGTTACACTCCACCGTGGGAACAAGTGTGAGGCAGGGATGTGCTGTAGTGTCTTGGCACATCATTAATGAAAAAACAAACTTAATCTAACCATAAATGAAGAAAAACAAAGCGGCCCAAATGAACCTGCTTCAATAAACTTACAATACGTTTATGTTAGATTGATTCATTTCCATTAGTGCACTACAAACAAGTAACAACACCTCGCCTTAAGTGTGACGACACATGTTACATCACATTATGACAACGAGTGTGAAATATGAGATGCACACGAGCCAGGTAGAGGCGACACAACGACCAAACAACGAGACAAAGGAAATAGACAACACGACTCCCTTGCCCGCCGACCCACCATTGGAAAGCGACGCAGCGGTAAACTAGTCCCCTGTTGTCATATATACACACAGACAACAGGTGTTTACTGCCGCAATGACGGTGACTTATTCGCTAACAGCTGTGAGATAAGTTGCAGTCAAATCAACTAGAACGTGGTGAAATTTACGACTTGTAACAAACACACAGCT
Organism: Homarus gammarus; assembly: GCA_958450375.1. NCBI lineage: Eukaryota > Metazoa > Arthropoda > Malacostraca > Decapoda > Nephropidae > Homarus > Homarus gammarus. The sequence continues at coordinate 1,148,184 of CAUDMG010002352.1, read as the reverse complement.
TTGTTTTCATTACGAATAAAAACAAGTTAGCTGTCGTGTGCGCCATGTTGTTTTGACGGCCACTGTTCTCAATGGTCATCAAATCAGACGCAGAAGTTGATACCTGCTGTCTATACATATGAGAACAAGGGACCAACCAGCTTCACTGATCAACAGCAAGGACGCAAGATACCTAACCATTTTAACGAACAGATGACACAAACCTAACAGGGTGATCCAAGAAGAGTTGTTTGTTCATATTGCTTGAAGAAAAAAAATAAAGACTTCGCGACACTTAACATTGACCATTTTACAGCAGCTATGACTCCTGCCTCGTGTCGGCGGCCTTGCAGACCCCACCAGTCGTGCCACACTATTCTATTTACATTATGCTCTACATATTAAACCAAAGAAAAATACCGGTATTTAAACTAGCCTCCAGTGGCATGGTAACGGAGAAAATAAGGATATACGGTAATTACTGGGGCCAGATTCGACTAAACCAGAGACGAGACAAACCCCAATAAAGGAATATTTCAAGATCATCGAGGTAGATTTACTTGGTTTGTGTCATCTGGCATCACAAATGATTAAAGGATCTGGCCCGAAACTTCATCCTTGCCAAAGGTATTGCATTGCCTGAGGCAACAACAAGAGTCTTGCAACCCCCGACGCTCGTGTCGTCACAGCCCCGCCATTTACGCTATATACTAAACCGCCCATGAATAATGATAAACTATTATTCTCACCGCCAACTAGAGCAGGAAAAATCATTGCTTCGGTTACAACATAGAGAGCAACCCTGGCCGCTACAGCACTTCCTGCTGTAAGTAAGCGTTAACCTACAACAACAGTTGTTCCCGTACACTTGCCAACAGCGCGCTGAGAACTTGACCGGCCACCCTACCGGCTAGTAACCCGACAAGTGTGGAAGAAGATAAATATATAAATTATGAATAATGAAACTGATCCAGGCTGACTCAGGGCCCAGGAACAAAACCAACTACACTGTAAGAGACAACGCTGACCCGCTCTACCCATTCCAGAGAATCTGGCGGCAGATCAACTGACCCCAGGGTAAGAATGACGAAATCCAGCTTAACCTGAGCCTCACCTTGGGTTGGGTGAGGTAGTGAGTGAGGAGTGGGGTAGAGGAGGGGGGACGAGGCGGTCATGGGGAGGGGGGTGAGCACAATCAGCTGACATGTGGTGTAGTCAGCTCACACCACCACCCTCCCTCCACACACACACAGTTCCTCCCACTTTCACGTTCTCGTGGTAACTTGGTTTACTGTGGCGTTCAGTACTCCACTATCTGGTGCACCACTACGTCGGGGTTCGATAAATCAACGCAGGACTAAGTTAAATACCGCAGGGTTATGGACTGTTTAAAGCGATGGCTGGTTAACATCTCGCCACCCACAAGTCCCACACTAATTAAGTCTAATTCTTCATTTATTAAATTAATTTAGCTTTTTTTTACTAACCCTCAGTGAACCTGAGATATGTGAAGCTTAGTATAGCTGGTGGTGACTTCAGCTCCTGCCCCGACGTTATTCTACTTATCGATCCGTTTTGTGGTTTCTCGCTAAAATTAAATCTCTGTGCATCTCCCCGACGACGCGCGGACCCTCGGAGCGACAACCTTAGGAACAAACCTCTTCTAAAATATTAAGAAACTAGAACTTTTCCGACCAGACTACAGCCAAGGTGATGTGGCTTCCCACCGATTTCAAAACACACGTCCCGATACTGTTCAACTACCCCTGAGAGTGTGTGTGTGTGTGTTCCTCAAGTTGGATCCACTTACCTCGACGGTTGAAGGGCCGGACCCTCACAGCCACTCGTATCTTATCCATGATGAAGGACTATTTGAAACACCAAAACACCGAATATATTTTAAAATTCACTCCATATTGAGACACTATCTAAGTTGTCACACGGACGACGGGCACTACCTCCCTCCTCACTCGCTCATCACAAACTGAGTCACAACATCCGGGGCTCTGAGAACAAGTCGCTCGCGGCGATAGCTCTTGCCAGGCGTCACCATATTCTTATCTTTAATCATTACGAAACATTCTCTTGGGCAATTATATATTATTACTAGTTTTAATCTAACATGTGTATAATATGTATTAAAATGTGAAACGATACAATTAGAAGTTCCAAATGTAAATAAGAATATATTGCTATTTTATGGAGATAGTTAAAAGTCCATTTTCTATGACCCGCCAGTGATTTCCAGGCTAACTTGTGTATAGTATATTCTGCACACGAACCTACCAAGAGTAAGGTCCTGAAGAAACAAAAAACTAGTTACCAGACGATAACCACCAATTTGATCTATTAACGTATATTTCAACATAAAGAAACGAATTTACATATCTACTTCTTAATTATCTTACTTTACCCAAATTGTTTTAAATCTTAATTATGCATCACACGGTTACAACCAGTCTTGCGAGTCTTGTTATACATACCTGAGGTTATTCATTAAAACATGGCCCTACACTGAGCTTTATCACCGACCTAAACTAAACCAGTACCAACATGGCCAACTCTCAGTTTGGATGGCCATTAGGTAAATAAGATAAAGGTATCTCTAGTTTAGGTGACCAAAAGGTAAACATGGCCACCTGCAGTATGGATGGCCCCTAGGTAAAGACGGTACCCGGCCACACGACAACACTGCTCATCCACTCACTACACGTACGACCTTCACCCAACACAGACAACAACAACAACAATAATAATAATAATAACATTATAGTAACCATAATAATAATAATAATAATAATAATACTAATAATAATAATAAACCTGCCATGACAGGTCTCGGGAATGACTGGCAGTTGTCCATACTACCTAACGTAACCCTCAGCTTGGCACACCGTGTGAACCAGCGAGAGAGAGAGAGAGAGAGAGAGAGAGAGAGAGAGAGAGAGAGAGATCACGTCTAAGTCAAAAAACGCTCACTCGTAGCTAACATTACAACATATCACCTGTCAACAACACTCTTAATAAGGACTAATTGAATCGATCATTTCACCTGGTTACTTTATTACCTAACGCTACCTGGTTGGGTTAGTGTTAGGGTGATTAAACTTAAGGTGAAATAACTTAGGGTTAACATTCAGGTGATCTAATGAATTAATTAGATTTTGAACAGGTGGAACAGGTGTGAAGATAATAAGACATGAATCAATTGAAAGGACACAACGGATATGGCAGAGGACGAAATATGGAGGAAAGAGGAAGAGGAATGCCTGGTACTGTACAATGACGTATGTGAAGCAATGAAGATAATGGAGATGGAAGGCACCTAACCTAGCCTAACCTAACCCAGAGGACGTGTTAAATGTACGAGACGGAAGGTTTAAAGTTAGCAATACCGGGCCAACAGAGACACAGAGAAAAGGTGTGACCAACACGAGAGAGAGGTGGACTACCCAGTGTCAAGGAACAACAGACACACACCAACGGCACTGGCTAATCATTACTCCGGAACACGATCCCCCCAGTCGATTAACATTGAGGTCCCCAGTTACCGGTGGCAGGGTACACGGAGGCGGGCGGTGTAGAGGAACTTACCCAGTTTTACCCTCAGGGGATGCAACCCGAGACTCCTCGCTTATGAGCCGAGTATGTTGACCATTACACCGAGGGTAGGCAGACTTATTTATTTATATATTAGGTTGTGTTAGGTTGAGTCAGGTTAGTTTAAACTGGGTGTGACTAGGTTAGGGTGGGTTATTTTAGGATGGTTAGGTTAAGTTAGTTTAGGTTAGGTTAGGTAAATCCACCAACGAGGTGTGAAGCAAGAAGAACTGCAAGGGTGGAGGCAGGAGATTTAAAATGACGAGAACACCCCCCCCCCACACACATCCCACATCCATACATACCCACATACCCACCCCCTCACATACAGGTTCCATAAACAGAATTGCATCAAGACTTTTCTCAACCCACAAACTGGACCCTTGAGAATGGTGTGTGGAGTATTCTGAACCAACACAACATAACACAACACAAGCATAACTGATTACTAAAAAAAAACTTCAGGTGTATGGAAACAAATATAATGGAAATTAATAGTAGTGAAGATGTTTAGCGGTAGTGCAGCTTGTAAGGCAAGTACAGGTATGGTTAATGAACGAGTGGTGTCCTTTATATATTAACTGGAGGTGGCAGTCCTTATAGTTGCCGGTAGCGTAGCATTATATGACCTACATGAATCTAAGGACTTATCAAGGAAAACAAAGGCCAGACTGTATGATGTAATGGTTTTGTTATCTCTCAACTTAATCATCAGAAACATTGAGCTATGACTGTCATGCCGGAAATAGTAATTCGCCTCTTATGCAACAACCAAGGAGGAAGACCTGCACGAGAGGAACACTGCTTAACCAAACAGCCTCTGGTGCCACCTTATAAAAGCATCACCAGTGTCTGAGACGGGTGGGACGTGTTTTACCGAATGTAGGACGCTGGGGCCAAAGTGGTTTGGACCTAATCTAATCTAACATAACCTGACCTGACCTAACCTAACCGTGGCCCAAAAGTCCGCTCACCGTTTTCTCAGCCAGTGGTGACACATTCACCGGAGCAGCTTTATGAGAGAGACGCTGGCAGTAGAGGACCTCGATGGAGACCCAGACGACGCAATGTGATGTCTTAAGATCCACAGCTACTGACGAAGGACCCAAATACCTGAGAGTTGCTGAAGGAAGCTCGACGAGGGTGGGAGCGGCCAGCGGTATACTGTAAACTGAACTATTGTGCCGGAGGTGTAAGAAAGTTAAAAGGTAATCGCGAGTTAAGAGAATGGTAACGAGAAACAGGAGTGAGTCGGTACCGGGGATATGAACGAATCTTTGGGTAAATATGGAATGCCAGAAATAAATGTTAAGAGGAAGAGACTGATATAAATCTGCTGGGAGAGGATAACGAAAAAGATAATATTGTGTTAAGGAAAATTCACAAGTAAACATGGAGGCGAGTCTAAATGATGCGGACATGAGGCTGGCAGTCAGATCACGCGTTGGTACACATATGTAATGAAGCGACACAAACAGGATCAGGCCACCTTAGCTTCCCATGAACCACTGTACTGTTTACCTCTGAGAGAATGACTTACATACGTTCGCTCAACTATCCCTGGGGAGAAAATAAAGAGGACGTACCTTGGAAAACACGTAGAGAGAGAGAGGTGAAAGCCGTCTTCATCACCATAAACACGTCTAGTATCTCTTCGCAATCCTTCAACAGCAAGATCTCGTATTCCAGCTGTGCAATTTATGGATCTCATTAGTTTACAAACATCAACACAGGTAAATGATAAGAAGAACAGGTATATATAAATTTCAATATCATAATACACATCAGATCAAACTATATACATCTGTTAGTGAGGAGTTTGTATAGTATCGTTAATTAATGTATTCATCCCAATCGTACTGTACACGTTTTAATGCGGACAGGTTGTTGTTTCACTTGAGTACAGTTCTATGCTCACCTTGGGGTCTTAATAAGGTAGCTAGTCAATGCAGCTCTCATGCTTAGTCTAATTTTGTTTGGTAAGGTCATCACGCACAGCTCTCCTGCACCCCCATCACACACTAAACTAACACCTATCACCTATATGGTCGAGAGTAACAATCTACTACAACCGGTCGTCACCCTTAGTACCACAAGTGACTTCCACCTGTTTATACTCTCTCAGCTGATATGCCTGGGTCGGATCAGCTGTGTTATTGTTGTGATGGCGCGCCCTCTGCCGGACTCCCGCGCTCTACTGTGGGAAAGATTTAGAGGACATGGTGGTGGTACCTTTTAATATGGCTACTGACGACGTGTAGATGTGTGTGTCCTCTTTACGCTCTAACACACACACACACACACACACACACACACACACACACACACACACACACACACACACACACACGGCCCCTTAAGTATAATAGATCCCAAATACATAATATATGCTTTATTGGTTTAACATAAGATAATATTCACCTTGATGACCGAACCTAAGTTACTAAGTTCTGACCAGATTACTCACACCTGTACCTGTGTTGGTAAGGGGTGATTATCTAGCCTCCTTTAACTCTCTGTAAGGCAGCGGGGCACTCCATCTTGATGCCATAGACGACAATTTGGGGAGACAAGAGAGGGCGAGGAGGGGGGAAGGGGGGTTAGAGGAGGGGGAAGGGGGGGCGAAGACGGAGAGGGGGTGAAGAGTGGGAGGGAGGGGCTGTGAGGAGGGGGATGAGAGGGGATCTCCGTGGGGAGGGGTGGGGATCGCCTCCTACACCCTATAAGGCAGGTGATTAGTATGGCTGGCGTATGAGAAGTATTTTGATCTCACTTAACATGTAACTCTCTCTTATTAACCCCCTTGACGACCATCAGAGGTGAGGGCCAAGGTTTAGTGAGGGTTGAGACCAAAGCTGCAGTAACAGTAGGTCTCTCTCTCTCTCTACACACAGACACACACACACACATACCGTAAACACGGACATATACATACACACACACATACAGTACACATATACTGTACACACACACACTCTGCGCACACACACACACACAAATAATCATAGTCATTTAGCTGTCAGTAGATAAAACATCTTAATGAAGTCTGTAAGGCCAGAGCCTGCCACTGGGCTCATCCACCGGCCTGACGACCCATGAGGGACAGCGTAGATAACAGCACACTGTTCCCCAGCCTGGAGGACACCAGCAGCGTCGGCTAACCTAACCTAACCAAACTATTTAACCTAACCTAACACAATCTAATCAAACAATTTAACCTAACCTAACCAAATAATTTAACCTAACCTAACACAATCTAATCAAACAATTTAACCTAACCTAACCCACCCAATCTAATCTAACCCAACCTAACCAAGTAATCTAACCTAATCTAACCAAGCTAAACGGTCTGCATCATTCCAGAAGCACGAATGGTTGACGACACATACTACACACCTCAACACCACACCCTCAGCACACCCCCAGCACCACACCCCCAGCACCACACCCCCAGCACCTGACAAGTTTACTGTGAGCAACACGAGAGCCCGGACAGGTTGACTCAGAGCAGCTGTTGCTTGTCCCTCACGACTCACTGACGCGACGGAGCGGAAACAGCAAAAACTCCTGTGTGTGTGTGTGTGTGTGTGTGTGTGTGTGTGTGTGGAATCTATACGCCATTCACACAGACACACACAGTTTGAGCTTTTCCCCATCTAGTTATTATATATCAAATTTGTATCACTTATGTTACTTGTATATTATTTGTAAATCGAAACCCATTCCCCAAATATATAACTGTATATTTTCAACCTTCTGGCTGCTATGCTCTTTCCATAAACCGTTAATTATTATTATTACACACACACACACACCTCATTAGTATATGCAAATCCATGTAAACCTAATTAACGCTTTTTGATGATTAGCCAATAGGTCAAAGTCAGTGGGTCAGACGTAGAAATTACTTAGGTGTGGTCAGGAGTTCATCACCCAGGGTTGAGACTCCACCTTGTGTCCCCCGTGAGTCACCACACAAGACAAATGAGGTACTTCAGGTCATATAATTAAAGGAATGAAGGAATAACGCCAGTAGTGAGGATAAGAGAGAGAGAGAGAGATTGAAAGAAAGAGAGAAGTGACAAAATTACACCTTATATCTCCTCCCTAATTACAGGTATTCTCTCCTACACAAGTTACCAACACGTGAGACTAAATAATTAATTAATATTCTTGTCGCACCTGAAGTGAGTCAATTAACTAAAACACCTCCTGACAGCATCAGTTATAGGAGATAAATTTATCGTGAGAATCATTTATGTCTCAAGAGGCACCGATTGATTCTGGAGTTGTGGTGATTCTAAAATGACTAAGTTTGTGTAAGAGTCTTAACTGTGTAAGTGTCATCTTTTGTTGTTAAGTCAAGTAGTGTAGTGTGTGTGTGTGTGTGTGTAGTGTAGTGTAGTGTGTGTGTTTAAGTACGCGTTTACAGTGGGGGGGGGGGGATATTGCAAGTGTCATTTACGTATACACATATTAAACACATCAATACATACACACACGCACACATCTCAAAGCATCAATACACTCAAAGAAACCTCACATACACACGCACATTAACACATACCAGGACACCTCACATACTCACGCAAACACGTCCACTAAAGTACCGGCACGCAAACTGTACACACACACACGCATAAGTACAGATACACACACATCCACAGGTATATACACAGACACACGTACACATATACATACACATACATACATACAGACACATACTGTACATACACACCATTATCAGCGACAGTCACAGCATAATTGAGCCCCGTTTTCTGTAGTAGTTAAAGACCATTTTCTATGACAGTGGCTTCGTTTTCTTTATGGGTGTGGGAGGCTGATCAATATGAAGGTGGCGGTGGTGTGGGCGGAGGGGCGGGGTGGGTGGAGGAGGGGCGGTGTGGGCGGAACAGGGTGGGCGGAGGGAGAGGCAGGGCGGGCAGTGAAGGGTGGGGCAGGCAATGAAGTGCGGGGCTGGCCAGGCAATGAAAGGCGGGGCGGGCCAGGCAGTGAAGGGCGGGGCGGGCCAGGCAGTGAAGGGCGGGGCGGGCCAGGCAGTGAAGGGGGGGCGGGGCGGGGCAGGCAGTGAAGGGCGGGGCAGGCAATGAAGGGCGGGGCAGGCAAACGAAAGGCAATCAGATTGGGTGGTGGAGAAAATGGCTGGAAGGTGGGTGTAGGAGGTGCCGAGTGGGTGTGAGTAGGATTGGGCAGGTGAAGGAATGACTTAGTAGGCGGAAATTTTTGTCTCTGTACGCGCGCGGAGACACACACACACTTAAAAAAAATTATATTCCAACAAGTAATATTTGTCTTCAGCGGATTATATCAATCTATTTATCTATGAATATATAATAGACTGTACAATAGACTATACATTATAGTTATTCATTGTTGTCCCGTGAATAATAACCTTTTCTGACGCTCCCCTGACAGGCGTTAATGAAATGAATGATTGATTATGAGTAAACGAATGAATGAATGAAAACTCATCTATTAATGGACCAAGCTTACCAGATGACAACGAAAAAAAATTAAAACCACGCAAAAAAAATGCAATACAAAAATGAACTTATGTATGAGAATTGCCTCGCCGTGTGCTGGTGTTCACTGCTCTCTTGGTTATGTTCTATCGCAGCTGTTCAATGTCCAGTTTACGAGAGGCAAAACTGAAGGGAATTGAGCGCCAGATTCTCAAAACGCGTAAAATAAATTGTCAAGCGGCGGCCACGATGTTGACACGGACCGACCAATACAAACACCCACTGAAGGATTACTAAATTCTGATTGGTTGTTTATTGGTGTGTACGGTATACAGCCGATATGATTGGGTGTTTGAGTAACAGCTCGTGTGTGATTGGTTGTTTAGTAGTAAACAAAGAGAGATTAAATGTTTCATAACTTTTTGATTCGTCACTCAAGAGGTAAACAAACGCGAAGATTGGGTGTTTTAAAACCAACATCGCATTTAATTGGTCAAGTATTGGCAAATACGCGCAGTGATTGGGTGTTTAGTAACGATCCCTAGCTCTGAGTGGTCTCTTAAGAGGCCAACAAGCGTTGAATGGATATTTCATAGCCATCCCTACTTCTGATTAGTCAATTAAGAGGCCAACAAGCGATATGACTGGACACTCAACAGCGATTCCAGCTTCCGATCGGTCACTTAGAGACCAACAAGCGCTATGATTGGATATTTCATAACCAGCTGCTGCGCCCGACAGGTGAGGGTCAGCTAAAGTGCCAATCACAGGTAAAATATGAAGCAGTATGTTACCTTGACTCGTGGGCCAAACACCTGAGCTGTATCAATCACAACCACGATATATACTGGCTGGTCAAATGGGCCCTGTCCTTAAAGACCCCCAACAACCTCACTATTAACACTGGGCCCCACTCCTAATTGCAAGGTCAGGGGCCACCAGGACTCATGTGACCAGCAGGTAAATGATGTACTGACTAATGTAATGGCTCAGCAGTGTAAGGTCAGTTGGATGTCATTAAGAACTAATTACCACAGGAAGGCGACGACCTGTTAGTGTGTGTGTGTGTGTGTGTGTGCGTGTGTGTGTGTGTGGTGTAGTGTAGTGTGTGTGTGTGTGTGTGTGTGTGTGTGTGTGTGTGTGTGTGAGAGAGAATCCTGACACTGTTACATTACCATTACATTATTTAAACCATTTATACCTAAACCTGTACACAATAGAGTTGAGCATCAAAATATCTGAACCTGAAATAAAATAGATCTAAGGGACGAGAGATGAAGGTCACAATTATAGCATTATTAAGTCACTGTAAGATAACATTAATCACTGTCAGCATATGTAAGTCACTGTCAGATAACATTAATCACTGTCAAAATATTTAAGTCACTGTCAGAAACCACAAATCACTGTCAGAGTATAAGTCACTGTCAGAAACCACAAATCACTATCAGAGTATAAGTCACTGTCAGAAAACATAAATCACTGTCACAAATCACAGTCAATGAACAACACAGACAGGCCAATACACAGATACAATCAACATGCCTAAAAATATTAATCTCGCCTGGCGCTCTCAAGACAAAAACACACCTCTCATGGGTAAAGGAAATACAAATTAGGAAGCATCAGTTGACAGAACGACACACACACACACACCCAGAGAGTCAAAGTGTGTCACCCAAGACCCAATCGATACATCAGTAGGTTCACACACTCTCTGGGGGGCGTCACGAGAGGCTGGCTGCCCTTGGTCTAAATTTCTCAAAGATTCACTGGTTAATTCTAATATAATCTATCACCAAGTAATTTTATTCCTTAATGGAGAAAAATTGATGACTTTAGTTACTTATTAAATGTCACTTGAGGTTTAGCAATCATAAAAGTTCACATGATAAATATTCTTCAATTTATGTAAGAATGAGTTAAATTTTTTCAGTAAAACTAAACAGAAAAAATCAAGATTATACCTCGAGTCTTCATTAACTAACACAAGTTAAGGAGACAGTAAATGGTTAATACAGTTTTAGTATAATTATAAAGTGTTTAAACTCACAGTCGAACAATAGAGAGTATCAAGTTAAAGCAGTAGAGTCACAACACCATCCTGACGCCATTCTGAGTCATTTTTTACGCCTCATTCCCAGTCAACCAGTCAGGTGTATTCTCTTATCTCCAGTTACGAGGAAAATTAATCGTAAACACCTGTGTGGGTCCGGGAGGCACAGACGGTCATTATATCTGCCTTAACTCCCTCAGCAGCCTGGTGTGATGGAGAGAGTGAGTGAGTGTGATGAAGGAGAGTGAGTGAGTGTGATGGAGGAGAGGGAGGAGAGGGAGGAGAGTGAGTGGTGGAGTAGAGCGAGTGATTGAGTGAGTGAGTGAGACAGGTGGTCGCTTTTCCTCCCAAGTTGTGACCCACATCCTGTTTCCAATGTGATGTATAGCGGTGAGTTTGTCTGTTGCATGTGTAAATAATCCCTGGAGTAATGACCACAACCACCATCACCACCACAAACAACACCACCACTAACAACACCACCACCAACTACAACCACCACCACCACTAACAACACCACCACCAACTACAACCACCACCACCACTAACAACACCACCACCAACTACAACCACCACCACCTAACAACACCACCACCAACTACAACCACCACCACCACCACTAACAACACCACCACCACCACTAACAACACCACCACCAACTACAACCACCACCACCACCACCACTAACAACACCACCACCAACCACAACCACCACCTCACTCTCACGTGGACGACAAGTCAAGCAGGGTTCGATCCCCAGGCAAGGTGAAACTATTGGCTAAAGTACCCTGACCCCATTTGCTTCTGTCTACCCAGCAATTAATGGGAACCTGGATATTAAATGACTTGTGGATTGTGGTAATGGTTAGCCAGTGCAGTCGGCGAGTTGTCCGGTCTCCTTGGTTTACTCCTTACAAGAGAGTCATACAGCTCGTTAACTTAGACCTTAGGATGTGTTTGTAGTGTTAGTGGCTTAACTAAACAAATTCATGATTAAGTTTAGATCCTAGGGCTGGCGAGGGGCACCTCTTACTAGCCCGGGGCACCTCTTACTAGCACGGGGCACCTCTTACTAGCCCGGGGCACCTCTTACTAGCCCGGGGCACCTCCTACTAGCCCGGGGCACCTCCTACTAGCCCGGGGCACCTCTTACTAGCCCGGGGCACCTCTTACTAGCCCGGGGCACCTCCTACTAGCCCGGGGCACCTCCTACTAGCCCGGGGCACCTCCTACTAGCCCGGGGCACCTCTTACTAGCCCGGGGCACCTCTTACTAGCCCGGGGCACCTCCTACTAGCCCGGGGCACCTCTTACTAGCCCGGGGCACCTCTTAATAGCCATAGTTAACCCCGGGAGACTGTAATAACTCTCGCAGACTGTGTGTAGTAAGAGTTAGACCAGACTGTGTGTAGTAAGAGTTAAACCAGACTGTGTGTAGTAAGAGTTAGACCAGACTGTGTGTAGTAAGAGTTAAACCAGACTGTGTGTAGTAAGAGTTAAACCAGACTGTGTGTAGTAAGAGTTAAACCAGACTGTGTGTAATAAGAGTTAAACCAGACAGTGTGTAGTAAGAGTTAGACCAGACTGTGTGTAGTAAGAGTTAAACCAGACAGTGTGTAGTAAGAGTTAAACCAGACTGTGTGTAGTAAGAGTTAAACCAGACTGTGTGTAGTAAGAGTTAAACCAGACTGTGTGTAGTAAGAGTTAAACCAGACTGTGTGTAGTAAGAGTTAGACCAGACTGTGTGTAGTAAGAGTTAAACCAGACAGTGTGTAGTAAGAGTTAGACCAGACTGTGTGTAGTAAGAGTTAAACCAGACTGTGTGTAGTAAGAGTTAAACCAGACAGTGTGTAGTAAGAGTTAGACCAGACTGTGTGTAGTAACAGTAAACCCTGGATGACTGTGTCCGTAGAGTTAGAGCGCCTCAGGATCAGATTCTCAAAAGTTTCCCAAAAGGTGAATTATTTTCCCTAAGTTAAGTCGTGTATACAGTTGGTGAGGAGAGAGAGAGAGAGAGAGAGAGAGAGAGAGAGAGAGAGAGAGAGAGAGAGAGAGAGAGAGAGAACGAAAGAGGAAACGGGAGAGAGAGAAAACGAAGGAAAAAAGAATATAAGAGAGAATGACAGAACTCCCAAGAATGTTAATCATTAGGGAGAAACAGAACAGTTGTTAAATAGTAATGAAAAAGTAAACACAAAAACCACTTTACACAAGACACGATAAACCAGGAGGAAGTTATCGCCTTACGTCCACGATAAAAGTGTCTACCCCAAGCTAGATGTTGACCTGACCTGACCTGACCTGATTTTCAACATTTCCTGCCCCACCGACACACACACATCGATCCCTCACTGATAACGGTTCATCACTGTCTCACCGCTTTCACACACACACACACACACACACACACACACACACACACGGGGGGTTCGTTATAAGTAGCTTTACCTTCGATCTTTAGTGTCAAGCACAGTGACGACATACGGTACTGAACGAAATAGTTACGTAGAAATTATTTAATCACTTCCTCAAAATAAAAATGTTCGGTAATTAGGTCGAGAGAATAATAAAGTTAGGTTGGTTAGGTTAGGTTGGTCACCGCGACTTACTCCGCCCTTGGTATAAATTAGGTTGGGTGATCTATCTGGTCCTTTATCAAACACCAGATAGGCGTACTATCCACCTAACCTAACGAAACCTAACCTAACCTAATCAAGCATAATGGGTAAGACACCGTTGATATAATAGTAATCTGCGGTTGAAGTAATCATAACCACAACAGAGAGAAGAGCTATATAACGTGCAGCAACAATGGGTCAAGTATTTTAGCATTTTTTTAGGCGAGACTCGATATTTTTTTCTACACAGCTGTAGGATCTGGATGTGGAAGTGTGTCATACCTTCTACCGTGTGTACAATGATCTCCATCCGTGTACACTGTCGGGGTTACTACGACAGGAAGGCGAGTATCAGTATTGCCAGCAAGAGAAAGAGCGCAAACTGTGTTAACAAGAGGAAGAAAAGATAGGTACAGCAACAAATGTGTCTACAGGAGAACGCTACAGCAGCAGGAAGAGGCAGGTGGCAAGGAGTATCGGGAACATGCGCCGTGGCGAGCTGAGAGGGAGGGAGGGAGAGGGACCCGACACACACCTCTCACTCAGTGATCCCCGGACCATCGGTGTGAGGCCGTCTTTCACCACCGCTCCATTTTACTACACAATATCTTCCCTACTCTCCTTACAACCCAAGGTAGGAACTGAGAGACCTTACATAGTGTTTATGTAGCAACAGTGTGTGAGAGAGAACAAGCGGGTGAGAGAAGGAGAACTATGAGGAGAGAGGAAGGGGAGGGAGGTGGCCAACGTCGCTACCATATGGTTGACCCAACACCTGTTTGTAGGTTACTGCCTGCCTCCACACCCACCACCCCTAACGTCTACCTTTATAAACAAACAGTAACTGCAGACCTTCCGTCCTGCTCCAGTGTACACGAGAGGGACATAAGACAGAGGGATGACACAGGATCGATTACAAGATTAAATTCCAAATATAGAAAAGCGATACAGGAATCACCAGACACACACTCACTGATGCTTAACGCTGGTTGAGAGAGAGAGAGAGAGAGAGAGAGAGAGAGAGAGAGAGAGAGAGAGAGAGAGAGAGAGAGAGAGAGAGAGAGAGAGAGGTTTCAATTATCTCAAAACAGCCTTGCCTACTAAAAAGGCATTAATCATCATCATCATCATCATCATCATCATACCAATTTTCTCTCAAGTTAAAATAATAAATAAACAAACATAATTTAAAACATCTCTGGAAGCTGTTTAGTCACTGATTATATAATACACACACAGTATATCAGGCAGACTAAGAACATCATCACTACAGGAACCTGACTTTGTGTTACCGTCTAATTTAGCATTATTGGTTGAGTTACTACAGAGTCTACCGTATGTGAACCGTAAAGCTGACACACACACACACACACACACACACACACTAGTGGAAAGAGAAGTGTGTATGGTAATCGGTGTGACAATTTAGTTCGACTGTACGCGTAATGATCTGATGAGGGCGTTTTGTCCAGTAGGAAATGGGTGGTGTTTTGTCCAGTAGGATATGGGTGGTGTTTTGTCCAGTGGGAAATGGGTGGTGTTTTGTCCAGTAGGATATGGGTGGTGTTTTGTCCAGTGGGAAATGGGTGGTGTTTTGTCCAGTAGGAAATGGGTGGTGTTTTGTCCAGTAGGAAATGGGTGGTGCTTTGTCCAGTGGGAAATGGGTGGTGTTTTGTCCAAGTGGGAAATAGATGGTGCTATGTCCAATGGGTGGCGTTCTGTCCAATAGGTGTTATACTGTCCAGCGAGATAATAACCAGAGCAAAATAATCCAGCAGTAACGAGAAATAATTAACTTTTTTGTGGGGGTTAATTAAGAGGTGTTGACATTAATTACTGTAGCTGGGCTTTTATTTATTTACACTAAAATATATATATTTACTTTTGTTTGACTTCTATGTGTACCGGCTCCCATGATTCTCTCTCCCCACCCATGATTCTCTCCCCACCCATGATTCTCTCCCCCCTCCCCACCCATGATTCTCTCCTCTCCCCACCCATGATTCTCTCCTCTCCCCACCAATGATTCTCTCCCCCCTTCCCACCCATGATTCTCTCCCCCCTCCCCACCCATGATTCTCTCCTCTCCCCACCCATGATTCTCTCACTCTCCCCACCCATGATTCTCTCTCACTCTCCCCACCCATGATTCTCTCTCACTCTCCCCACCCATGATTCTCTCCTCTCTCCCCACCCATGATTCTCTCCTCTCCCCACCCATGATTCTCTCCCCTCTCCTCACCCATGATTCTCTCCCCCTTCCCCTCCCCACCTATGATTCACCTTCCTCCCTCCCTACCCATGATTCTCTCCCCCCTCCCCACCCACCCATGGTTATAAGGCCACCTGTGACGCACCATTATTGGCCAAGAATTGATTCTTTGCTGATCGATAACTGATAAGATATACCCTGATATTTTTACTGTGTGTGTGTGTGTGTGTGTGTGTGTGTGTGTGTGTTGTCTGTGTGTGAGTTGCCTGTGTGACTATGTATTTGTGTGTGTGTGTGTAACTGGGTGAAGCACAATGTCCACTAAGCCATCGGTACACAAGGTATCAGCGTGACCGTTAACACTGTACTCGACCGCCTTCACTTCCCCAACAGTAACGTCAGGTGTCCCCTTACTGTACTGTACAACTGCAGGGTGGACTGGGGATCGAACCAGTGACTCTCTAAGTCGTGAGGCGATCTTTGTATCCAATTGGCTACAGCTAAGTGACTGCTCTCTCCTCATGACTTAACTCTTGGTGCAGTGGTCACTCTTCTCACTTCGAGGACCAGAGTTCGATTCCCGAGAAAAGGAGATCCAGATCACGTTCTTGAGTAATTGTGAAATGAGTGGGATTAATGAGCTGTCCGGTCCTCTTACACACGGGGCTTGCAATGTTTACTGGAGGTGTGGCTGTTGTACTGATGGTGGCAGCTAACCTAACCTAAACTAACCTAACCTAAACTAACTTAACCTTAATTAACCCAACCTTAACTAACCCAACCTTAACTAACCCAACTTAACGTAACCAAACATAACCTAAACTAACGTAACCTAACCTTAACTAACCCAACCTAACGTAACCAAACCTAACCTAAACTAAACTAACCTAACCTTAAGGAAAGTCCCGCATAATCCTTAACCATTCCTGCACTTTATATCTACAAAAATCCGGGGGAGGGGGGGGGGGGGGGAGGGGGGGGAGGGGAAGAGGATATTTTGAAAAAGTTTCCCTTGAAAAAGAAAACAATCAACTTTCCTTCAATCGTAACTCCTTGAGGATGACATACCATCACCCAGACCTTTTATTTACAAACCAGACAGGGATGATTGATAGTGTTGCAACCAATCACAGAGCAGATCATTGTGAACGAGGTCAATGGTCATTATCGACAGTGGTAAATGGATTGTATGGCACAAAGTAATAAATATTTTGACCTTGAAATCAAATATATGACATTATGTTAAATTTCATACACACTCTTTATATAGTCACCGATATACCGCAATAACAAGCTTCTCCTGCTGTATAAACAAGGTGCTGTAAGCTTCAATTTTCAACGTGTATTACTCAGTAAACATAGTGAGCTTCAACGTGCTTCACAGAGCCTCACAACACAGGCCAGAAACATTAGCCTAACGCGTGTCAGACAACCCGGGGTCTGTAGGAGGATGTAGCCATGGTCCTCACTGGGTTCCTTATCTTTTATCACTAATATGAACAAAATAATACCGTAACACCTGAAGAATAGAACCCCCCCCAGTTTATTTCACCTGATGATTAACAACAATAACTCTAATCCTAACCTAACCCAACCCGACCTAATACAACCCATCCTAACCCAACACAAGCCAACCAAGGTTCCCACACTCATTCTTTCAAGAGAAAATAAAAGAAAATCCCCCAGCCTTAATCTGCATCTCCATTATGCCAGATAATTGAATTCCATAAAATATTTAAATTAAAATCAATATGGTTCCCAGATGGTGGAGCGCAGATGGACGATGTGACAAGATAAAAGTTTACAGTGGTAACCTAACCTAACCTTCTGTAACATACCCTAACCTAACTTAACCTCATGTAACGCCACCTGACCTAACCTAACCTCATGTAAAATCGCCTAACCTAACCTAACCTAACCTTCTGTAACATCCCCTAACCTAACTTAACCTCATGTAACGCCACCTAACCTAACCTCATGTAACATCCCCTAACCTAACTTACCCTTATGTAACGCCACCTGACCTAACCTAACCTAACGCCACCTGACCTAACCTAACGCCACCTGACCTAACCTAACCTAACGCCACCTGACCTAACCTAACCTAACGCCACCTGACCTAACCTAACCTAACGCCACCTGACCTAACCTTCACACGGGGCTGTAAGTTGAGGGAGTGTCTTTCAGCCTCATCAGGACAGGGAACTACTTACCCCGGCAGACTACAGTGTGCACTATGGGTAAATTAAAGGGTGGTACAGGGCGGAGGGCGGAGGCTGGGGGGGGCGGAGGGCGGAGGCTGGGGGGCGGAGGGCGGAGGCTGGGGCTGGGGGGCGGAGGGCGGAGGCTGGAGGGCGGAGGGGCGGAGGGCGGAGGGCGGAGGCTGGGGGGCGGAGGGCGAGGTTTGTGTCATGTCGCTCACACAGTCAACTAGTGGCGGAAAATTGTGTTAATGAAGGATGTAAACACGATCAACAGCGAGTGGTGAACAGTGAGAGAGGAGGGAGGGGTGAGGAGGGGAGGGAGGGGGTGAGAGGGGAGGGAGGGGGTGAGAGGGGAGGGAGAGGGTGAGGAGGGGAGGTGGTGGTGAGGGGGGAGGGAGGGGGTGAGGGGGGAGGTGGTGGTGAGGGGGGACGTGAGGAGGGGGAGGTGGTGGTGAGGGGGGAGGGAGGTGAGGAGGGGGTGAGGGGGAGGAGGTGGTGAGGGGGGAGGGAAATTATGGTACAGACACAAGTTAATGACTGGTCACTAGTCTCGGAGAATGTATATTATATTGTTCGTCCGCCCGTCTAGCTATCCGTCCGCCCGTCTAGCTATCCGTCCGTCCGTCTAACTGTCCGTCCGTCCGTGAGTTGTGAATACGGTAACTAAACAAACGCCAACGGATATTAACCAAACTGGATCACCGTTAAGTTTCGCCGCCCTCCCATATTATTTCACCTGAAGATTAAACACCCCAATGTAACAGTGTACACGTTACCTCAACTAATGTAACAGTGCACACGTTACCTCAACTAATGTAACAGTGTACACGTTACTTCAACTAATGTAACAGTGTACACGTTACCTCAACTAATGTAACAGTGTACACGTTACCTCAACTAATGTAACAGTGTACACGTTACCTCAACTAATGTAACAGTGTACACGTTACCTCAACTAATGTAACAGTGTACACGTTACCTCAACTAATGTAACAGTGTACACGTTACCTCAACTAATGTAACAGTGTACGCGTTACCTCAACTAATGTAACAGTGTACACGTTACCTCAACTAATGTAACAGTGTACACGTTACCTCAACTAATGTAACAGTGTACACGTTACCTCAACTAATGTAACAGTGTACACGTTACCTCAACTAATGTAACACCGGTGTGACGACAAACACTCATGATAATACACAAATTTGAGAATAAAACTGTCGAGCTGAATAACAATTACGACAGCAGACAAGTCCCCAGGTACACTCTACGGCTTTAAGGTAAAATTTGTGAGTCCAATTTTTATAGTGTAAATAATAATGATGAGTTGAGCCAGCCGCCCCTGGGGTTCTCCGACACACCGGGTGTAATTTCCGGGGCTCACGCTTTCCATTAATAATTCAGAGGCAGGTGGTATAGGAAGTGCCTCCACGGAATTTGACCCATTCAGCGAGGGCCTTTGAGTGTTTCCGCGTCACCGCTGCTCCCCCTGACGGCTGTGACGTCTACCAAGTGACAGACGCTTCCCTAACACAGCTTCAAATAGCCTGACGGAGGAGGTCGACGGTGATGGCCTTGTGCCCGCCGCCCTTTCAAGGTGAACCTATATGACTTCCAGGTCTTCTGCATGTCTCTTGTGTTCAAAACTCAGGGAGCCGTTATCTTGTGCCTTTTAACCAAGTCTCTTACTACGACACTGATAACGTGACAAATGTTACAAACACTTCCCAACAGGTCAAACTGCTCACCTTACTCTGACATGACACAGTGGGTGGTTAGGTTCCCTCACAGTCATGTCAGGTGAGGCTCCTACACACCTCACAGGGTCAACAGCCCCTCACTTGATCTGTCAGAGCCCGGTGTTCCAAGTAGAGATCTGAAAGTGCATTAGTTATTAGTGGCAGTATTTTGATTTCACGTTTATCGAGTCAGCTAACGAAACCCTTGAGTACAACGAATAAACAGTTCCAATTTATTCCATCAATACAAGTGACATCAGTTCACAGATTATAGCCAGACTCAACCGTAACAAGACGTATTCTATTTCCACTTGACGAAGGGACGTAAATTAACATACGAATTCTTACCAATTTAAAAACCTGAACTTAAAGAATCTCATAGAATTTAGAAACTTCCAAAGGATACATAAATACAGCGAGGAATACAGTACTTAAGTTACGGAGTTATGGGAAGAGTCGTGACATAACCTTGTATACAAAATAACTAAAAGTGACAGGAGCCAAGTCACACCTAATTAAAATCAACCTAACCTAACCTACCTTAACCTAACTAACTGCCTTAACCTAAAGTAAACCAAACTCAAGCTAACCAAAGTAAACCTAAGTAATTATAAACTAAATAAAGTAAACCTCACCTAACTACACGAGTCAGTATCGGTTACAGTGTATAAACAATTAAGGAATAAGTGTTTCTCGTTGACCAGTTTCACGTTACAGTATCAGTAAAAATGTGTTAAAAAATTAAACTTTAGTATCATAATTACTTTCCATTTAACCATCACTATAAACATTAATTTACTCCACATTAAAAATAACGTCCTGTGTATTAGTCATGGCCACGATAATGTTGATGTGTTCACCAATATTCCAGTTTACGGTGAAAAAAGTTTTGCGTCAAATATTATAATACTAAAATGTGCATTACAACCACTAAATTTTAATTCGTTTTCGCATTTAATTATAAAAAAATATATATTGAATGGGCAGCCGACTGTCCAAAATTCGAAAAATATTTAGATTCTAATTTAAAAATATTCAATGAGTATTTGAATCACTATATATGAATATTAATAAGTATTTATCTTCCACTCTTAGTATACTTGCTGTTACACTTCCGCCACACAACACTTCACAGTAGGCTATCACCACCACAACTATATTTACGGGCGAATGGTTGTTTATTAAGTCACCTCTTTAGTTTATGATCATCACCAACTCCCTCCCTGTAGTATTTTTCTTGAGCTAACCTTCATCAACTCGGAACATCACTTACACGTATCTTACAGTTGAGGGTTTATCAAGGGGACGGCTCGGTGCACAGATATAACGAGGCACCTAATCTCTTTCTGCGTTTTTCATTTGTTTAAAAAAATTTATTGTACCAAAAAGTTTTAGCGTTACGGTGTTATCCAGACCGGTTGATACACTATGTACTGTATTATTAAATTTTTGGACGTGGCTAAACCTGGGTGCAGCGGCTTTTATTATTTTTAGCGAAGGGAGTAGAGTGAACCCGATTTGCATTAATTTAGAGGCTCTGAACTACCTTATTAACAACAAAGTCATTCTCCTCAACTTGGCACAACTAAAGTCCATTATTGTACTCAATTTAGTTTTAATGAGAGCAAACATTCTCAAATCTACTACAAACAATACAGGTTTTACAACTGTCATTAACAGTTCAACGATAAAAAACATTTAAAGGCTTAGCCAACACAGCTCAGCGGTAAAGCCAAAATATCCTTACCATGAAAATAAACCTTATTTTGCTGGCCAACACCTCAATGCTCTTATCAATACACATACTGTATGACGGCGACGGCAGTCTGGTAAAAGATGAACAGAATAGAAGTGACAGCTGACCAAGCAGGGGTGTTGTCTGTGAGGGCTGAGGGAGTGTACAGAGTTTACGTCACGGTGCAGGAAAACACAAGTAACAAGTGAAGATCGCCATGCTCGCTAAGACCATTAAACCCTTACAATAATTCTCATTTCACACAAATACCATACAATACCTTTAAATATATACTGTAAATAGATTCTTAACGATTAAAGTATTATAACTGACAATATTAACCCAACAATTATACTAAGAAGCACCAAAATGGAGAACGGTGGATAGTAATTTACAAGTGATCGCTGGCCCTTCTTGCCCGGTGAAAGTTTGAACGCTGGTGACAGCCTGCAGTGAATGAGGGTGCGCCAAATCCCTAGACTTGCATAGTTAAATTAGGGTGCGCCAAGTCAGTAGACTTGCATCGTTTTCCATCGTAAATAAAATGGTTAATTAATGGCTTCCTAAAGAAACCATCGGCATGGGACCAGGTTTGTTCCACTCTGCGAATTTTTTGCGATTTTTCCACCAAGTTTGATGAAAAACTATTGTGCAGTTTCGGCTGCCCAGAACAGACAGACAGACAGACAGACAGACAGACACACGGCTATTCCTATAGTATATTAGATAACAGGGCAGACTATAGTAATGTTGACTGACATGATTATAGGAAACAAACACGAACAATACTCTGTACAAGTGGAGGACAACCACGGAAATTACTAACAAAGCCTGGGTGGGGGGGGGGGGGGAGGTTTCAACTGGATCTGACCTTCATTACTGGCAGGGCTTTGAAGTTGAGGGCAATAGTAGGGTAAAAAACAAAACCCTGACCAAACCAAACCTAACAAACCTTACCTAGCTTTACCTGACCTGATCTTACCTTAATTATCAGGACGATGTCTTTTTCTTGGGGTTTTGCGTCTTTTCGAGAAAACCAAACGTATTTATCTTCACTAAACGTTTTAACACTATAAGGAAGTCTGGAAAACACCATTAGCCTTAAATATACGAAAAGCAGCGGCTTCATTTTGCAAAATACGTTGATTGGTTTACCATTCAGAGATAGATCACCGTTCACACAAAGAAGCCTTCTCGCGACTGACCATTTAAAAGCAAGAACTATATTTCTTGCGCATGCGGCAGTGCAGTAACGCAACAGGGAACTTACAACCCTCCAAATTGTACTTTCCTAAGTTAATTCGAAGTCCAAATAGATACAAATATAAATTTGCGCCAAAACGCTATACAGTAAAGTATTTGTTTTAAATAAAAATCAATATAGAGTTCCGTGGATCTTAACCACTCGTGTACAGGATTCCCTCTGTTGAATAAAATCTCCAGCATTAGGCAAATTAAATATCAAGACTGGCGTCCCCGTAGTGAAGGGGTTAGGGCTGGAGTGTTAAATAAGGGACGACTCTGGGACGAAGAAAGTATTAAAAAAAATGGCCAGTCTCATCGGGGTTCAAGAGACTCTTTGTAATACTGGAATTGACGAGAAATTAACGGGGGAGTGGGGACACCTACCTGGTTTTCTACTATTTCCCACTGAAAGTTTGAAGCTTAGAACCAGCTTAGTTTTCTCGTTAACTAACTTGACGAGTCATTACAGTAAAGGTGATCGGTGGTGGTGATAAGGGGTGGGTGTGAGGGTGTTGGTGGTGATAAGGGGTGGGTGTGAGGGTGTTGGTGGTGATAAGGGTGGCTGTGAGGGTGGTGGTAAGAGGCTGGTGCAACTTGGTGGTGTGGTGTTAGGGATGGATTTGTAATGGTGGTGGAAGGATGCTGGTGGTGACAGTGAGGGAGGTGGAGAGGATGAATTGGTAATGATGAAGGTGGTGGTAGTGGGGGTAGGTTAGGTGGTGCTCAACAAATGGGCCAGCTGGTACAAGAGGTGGGCCAGGTGGTACAAGAGGTGGGCCAGGTGGTACAAGAGGTGGGCCAGGTGGTACAAGAGGTGGGCCAGCTGGTACAAGAGGTGGGCTAGCTGGTACAAGAGGTGGGCCAGCTGGTACAAGAGGTGGGCCAGCTGGTACAAGAGGTGGGCCAGCTGGCACACCACTAAACAAGCTTCCGGAGTTCTCACACAAATTTTCCCTCGGCGTGTCTCCTCGTTAACACCGGGGTGGGGTGGGAGGGGAGGGGAGGGGGTAGAGGGAAGAGGGATGAGATTGGGGTGGGGTGAGGGGTGAGGAGCGGTGATGGGTGGGAAGGGGGGGGGGGGTAGGAGAAAGACAGTGCAGCACGAAGGTGAAGCAAAAATTCAATACTCGTTATCGATGTACAGACGGGAGCTTCCTGTGAGAGAGAGAGAGAGAGAGAGAGAGAGAGAGAGAGAGAGAGAGAGAGAGAGAGAGAGAGAGAGAGAGAGAGAGAGAGAGAGAGAGAGAGAGAGAGAGTCTGATATATACACGTTATAACATTGTATATACTTAATAAGAGCAGCCAGGGATGGTCGACCAGCAGAAATTTCTTTACACAAACACCAGGTCAAACACCCCCCCCCCCCCCCCGGGTGTTTCTGGGTCATCATGCCAGGGGTAATGAGGGGCAGAGGTCATGGAGAGCTTAGGGTTGGGTTATGTTATCACCAGTTGGTTTGGGTTAGGTAAGATTAGGTTGGGTTAGATGAGCTCCAGTTAATTAAGGCTGGATTGGATTAGCTCCGATTAGTTTCAGTTAGATCAGGTCAGGTCAGGTTAGATCAGGTCAAGTCAGGTTAGGTTAAAAGATATTGTCGTAATTTAGGTAATTAATGATACTAATAACCTTATATGAGCTGCGGAAGTACATCTATTCGTTGGTTCACTCACTCACTCATTCACTGACGGAGAAAAAACATCATCTACTTTTACTCGTTTTCTCCAAGATTAAAAAACCCAACAACAGTGAAATGTGTTGTAGGAGTAAGGAACTTGGGGTGATGACGGACAGCCTAACTCTGCTGTTGAATCTTGGGACTTTAACTAGGAAGTGTTTTAATCCTTTCCTCAACCCCCCCTCCCTCCTCCAGGTCCCCTCCTCCCTCCTCCAGGTCCCCCCCTCCTCCAGGTCCCCCCTCCCTCCTCCAAGTTCCCTCCCCCCCTCCTCCAGGTCCCCTCCGCCAGGTCCCCTTCTCCTTGAATCAATCCCGTTGGTGTGTCATGCTTCACCCACCTCCAGTAGTGTGTTACCTGAGTGTCACTAACAAGGTGCTGAAGGTGTGCTGGTTTGAGTATCAGCGAGTTGTTAACACGAAGGATTACACAAGTAGTAGTGAATTTTAACCAGTCTTAGTGTGTGTGTGTGTGTGTGTGTGTGTGTGTCAGCCCTGTACACTTTTGACACTTTGGACTTTGTTGTGATGCGGGGAAGCACTTAACCACTTTTTCTGCCAGCCCTGTGAACCTCCTGCTGTTGCCTGAAGCATAATTCAACCATAATGATCCAATTACTGGTTAAGTAGCCCTAAACTGTCCTTGTTGGCAGTTATGTCGTGTAAACTGTGAAAGAATTATCATAACAGCCAACAAACTGGTTCCCAGGATATGGTGGAATTGCTGGTGCCGTCGTGGTAGTGATGGGACGAGTCCTTCACGTGCTCCCGGGAACTCTTGAAGGATTAACCTAACCTAACCTAACCTAACCCAACATGTCCCTAACGTAACCTAACATGTCCTTAACCTAACCTAACCCCCCAAAAACTAGCTTCTATGTAAAATTGGTAGATATTTTCACGGAATAGTTAAAGTAGTCATATACTGTTAAATTAAGGCAGGTTGGATGATTAGGATAGGTAGATTAGGTTAGGTTAGGTTAATTTGGTTAGTTTAGGTTAGATTAGCGTGAGGAGATAAGGTAATTAAGGAGAGTTAAACGAGGTAATTAAATCATGAAAAATATTAATTCTCGCCATTATACTGCTGCCTCTTTCAGGGCCTCCACTTACACCATCCACTTTTTCCTCCTCCTCCATCACCTCTTCTGCCTCCTCCCCCTCCTCCATCACCACCATCTCTTCCTCCACTCCCCCTCCTCCACCACCCACCATCTCTTCCTCCACTCCCCCTCCTCCATCACCACCATCTCTTCCTCCACTCCCCCTCTTCCATCACCACCATCTCTTCCTCCACTCCCCCTCCTCCATCACCACCATCTCTTCCTCCACTCCCCCTCCTCCATCACCACCATCTCTTCCTCCACTCCCCCTCCTCCATCACCACCATCTCTTCCTCCACTCCCCCTCCTCCATCACCACCATCTCTTCCTCCACTCCCCCTCCTCCACCACCACCACCAAAACATTTTATGGTACTTGAGGACTACTTTCCATGTCGACCCTCGTAGCTAGAGCGTTGTGTATGCATTACGACCAGTTTAGTGATCCCGAGGGACAAATTGATGTTGGTAAACGTAAGCACTATTTAATTCCACGGATTATAACAACACAGTAATGTAGTTATGGATGAAATTATCCCAGATTATTATTTCTTTTTTAGAGGCAATATCTGTTGTTTATTGGATGGTTAGATATGGCGATTAGAATTTGGATATTTTTTGTTTATTAGTACCTGTGGTGTTGTTTCTGTGTGTGTGTGTGTGTGTGTGTGTGTGTGTGTGTGTTAAGTGAGTCACGTACCTCACATTGACTCTCTGTAGCTCCTTAACAAGGGTGAGGCCACGACTGCAGATGAGGAAGAAGAACAGGGAAGAAAAGAGGAAGAAGGAGAGGAGGAAAGAGAGGAGGAGGAAGAAGGAGAAGGGGCAGGGAGACGTAAAAGGATGTAACCATGACAACTGATGGTGTGGTAGGGGGAGGGAGGGGAAGAAGAGAAGGGATAAGGAAGGAGGAAATGAAAACCCGAGGGAAAGATAGATAACTGGTGTACAGGTAAACACACTCACACAGGACATATAGTTGGTGAGACACATAGTGTATATAGGTAACAAATAGCCAAGGTAGAGGGAGAAGAAGAGGAGAGGAAGAGGGAAGAGAAGACAAGAGGAGGAGAGGAACATTACAGTTTCATCACACATTAATGGAAGTTATTTCGGCAGAGTTCACGACCATCAACAGAGGTTTTCCAAAGTGATTCACCCAAGAAGACCCTGTGTGTGTGTGTGTGTGTGTGTGTGTGTGTATGTGTGTGTGTGTTTATGTGTGTGTGTGAGAGAGTGTGTGTTTATGTGTGTGTGTGTGTGTTTATGTGTGTGTGTGTGTGTATGTGTGTGTGTGTGTGTGTGTGTTTATGTGTGTGTGTGTGTGTGAGAGAGTGTGTGTTTATGTGTGTGTGTGTGTGTGTGTGTGTGTGTGTGCTTATGTGTGTGTGTGTGTGTGTGTGTGTGTGTGAGAGAGTGTGTGTTTATGTATGTGTGTGTGTGTGTGTGTGTGTGTGTGTTTATGTGTGTGTGTGTGTGTGTGTGAGAGAGTGTGTGTTTATGTGTGTGTGTGTGTGTGTGTGTGTGTGTGTGTTTATGTGTGTGTGTGTGTGTGTGTGAGAGAGTGTGTGTTTATGTATGTGTGTGTGTGTGTGTGTGTGTGTGTTTATGTGTGTGTGTGTGTGTATGTGTGTATGTATGTGTGTGTATGTGTGTTTTCCAGTGTGTATGTATGCAACAGAGATATATAAACAAATCTATGTATTCTTGCAGGTTGGTGAATCGTCGGACTGGCAGCGGCGTATAGGAAGTATCGTCCGGACCAGCCAAAACATTTCGCCTCCTCTGAATAAATGAAAGAAGAATTACATAGTCTAGGCTGACATAACACAACGAATGACACGTAGTGATATAATAATGGTTTCCTAAGAAGAAGAAGAAGAAGAAGAAGAAGAAGAAGAAGAAGGAACAACTATAACGAAACACACAAGATTCTCCAACACCATAATGACCATCCAGGAGTTAAGAGTCATCGTCCATCTGGCATCTACAAACTCGGCGCTAAACAACTGACTTAATTACCCTCCATATTGCGGCGCTAAACAACTGACTTAACGACCCTTACTGCGGCGCTAAACAACTGACTTAACTACCCTCCATATTGCGGCGCTAAACAACTGACTTAACGACCCTTACTACGGCGCTAAACAACTGACTTAACGACCCTTACTGCGGCGCTAAACAACTGACTAACGACCCTCCTTACCGCGCCGCTAAACAACTGACAAACGACCCTCCTTATTGCGGCGCCAAACAACTGACTTAACGACCCTTGCTGAGGCGCTAAACAACTGACTTAACGACCCTTATTGCGGCGCTAAACAACTGACTTAACGACCCTTACTGCGGCGCTAAACAACTGACTTAACTACCCTCCATATTGCGGCGCTAAACAACTGACTTAACGACCCTTACTACGGCGCTAAACAACTGACTTAACGACCCTTACTGCGGCGCTAAACAACTGACTTAACGACCCTTACTGCGGCGCTAAACAACTGACTTAACGACCCTTACTGCGGCACTAAACAACTGACTTAACGACCCTTACTGCGGCGCTAAACAACTGACTTAACGACCCTTACTGCGACGCTAAACAACTGACTTAACGACCCTTACTGCGGCGCTAAACAACTGACTAACGACCATTACAGCGGCGCTAAACAACTGACTTAACGACCCTTACTGCGGCGCTAAACAACTGACTAACGACCCTCCTTATTGCTGCGACAAACAACTGACTTAACGACCCTTATTGCGGCGCGAAACAACTGACTTAACGACCCTTACTGTGGCGCTAAACAACTGACTAACGACCATTATTGCGCAGTAATTATCAGGTGCCGCCAGTAATCAACAAGCACCCTGGAGGAAGCACTTTATATGCTGATTCACCGAGACAAAAAAAAAATAAAATTAGAGAAGAAAGATTAAGAAAACTCGAGAGAGAGAGAGAGAGAGAGAGAGAGAGAGAGAGAGAGAGAGAGAGAGAGAGAGAGAGAGCCTACCGTACCTGAAAAACTAACCAGGTAAAAAAAATCAATTCAGCTTAATTACCCCCTCCACCCGACTGTAATTACCTCGTTGTCAGTAATTACCCCAAGAGAGGTTAAGGAACTCTTTTTTAATTGGATTTATCTGGAGAAAACAGAGAGAGAGAGTGAGAGAGAGAGTGAGCGTAAATTGCCAGTGTATTTCGCTCGTTAATGAAACAGGTGTTATAGAGGTGTGAAGAGAACGCCGAACGATGTCGTAAAAATAACCACGGACGGGCATACGACGTGAGAACTAGTTGACACAGCGAAAGTTTTCTCAGAGGGAAAGTTAAGGATTTTTTTTTTTTAGTAGTTTGTAAATAAATGGTTGTAAACGTCTGAGAGGTGTAGATAGTTTTAAGACAATTTGGATTAAAGTTTTAGATGGTGAGGAGTGACTGACTGACTGACTGACTGGAGAGTGACTGACTGGCTGGCCTCAACCGTCTTATAAGGGAGGGAAGTGACTAACTGGCCGAATTTCACCAGTTTAAGAGGATTAACGATTTCATTCATCAGTTTAACGTAAATAATATCAGTCAGTTCTACATCACATTAACAGGATTATATTTTAACTGACGGTCTTAACTTAATATTAAAAAAAATATTTGAATTAATGTTAACGTTAAATATCAACGGAATTAGTTAAATGTCTTCTCGTTTAACGTTAACAAAAACAACGATAAGGTTTAACGTAACGAGAGTAATTTAACACAGAGAAAATTTAACGAGTAATTCTAATTTAACCATAACCAGATTAATTAATTCATTTTCCGATTTTAACACGAGAAAGATTAACGAGTTTGCCAGAAGGTTAACGAATTCATCCAACGGCACGATTAACTAGCAACAAAGTTCACTGTTAACAATATTACTAAAAGAACGAAAAACAAATTCCTTTAGTTAAAACAAACAAAATCAAGGTAAAAAGGAACACGTCACTACAGCATTAAGAAAGAATTAAATGCTGAGGATGAATATAAGTCGTAGAACTGGTCAAGAATTAAACCCGACTTGGCTAGTAATTTAATCAACAAACACCGGAGTTGAGAAGAATTTGACATGATAGAATTAACAGCGAAAGGTAATTAATAAAAAGTAAATAAATAAAACAGATATAACGGTAATAACAGAAACGGAATAAGCGTTTAACATTACTAACAAACAGAAACTAACGGCAGGACCATTTAAACCCTCTGCCAGTAAGGGCATTCAAACCTCGCCAGGCGCTCCGTGTTACTCAGCCACAACGATCAACCATTAACAAAACAACGACAGACGTTTCTTCGCCAGGCCTTCCCTCCGCCAGCGATACTGTTTAAGCTGAGAAGGTCAGGTCGACTACCACAGCTGCCAAACACAACACACCAGTCGTCTTCTTCGTTGTCGTCGTCGTCTACTTATCCTTCATCATCGTCGTCGTCGTCGTCAGCAACATGTCGGGCAAGACGGTGGACTGGAGCCGCTTCGGGTTGGCGTCTGATGCCGACCAACACGCCTCGGAGACCACACGCCTCAAAGATCCCGCCCTAGAGGAAGGTTACTACGGCGGCCAAGACGCTGAACTCTTCGCCGAGGAGAAGGTAAGGGGCGAGTGAGGGTGAGGGGCGAGTGAGGGTGAGGGGCGAGTGAGGGTGAGGGGCGAGTGAGGGAGAGGGACGAGTGACGGAGGGGGAGAGGGAGGAGGGGGATCGGAGGAGGTATTCAATGTTTTATGTTGGGTGAAGCTGAACACATCATACCATGTTGACCTCACCACCACGACCACAACCCCCCCCCCCCCCCCACGACCCTCACCATCACCAAAATACCATAACCTACTACTGCCACTGTAAACAACCATGACCACAATTACCAACCACGAACACCATCACATCTACCACCAATACACAACAACCACAATCACACTACCACCATGTTTCGACTACAGTGAGGGTCGTAGGGGTCTTTCCGGTATAAGCCATTAATCACCTTCTAAATGCCTCACTGCAATGACACACACACACACCTGTAACTTTTTATTTAGTTTCCATAGTAACCCAGCGATCTTGCACGGCAGGTTAGATTGCCATACTAACCCCTTTACGTTCGTCATTCTAAGGTTTTTTTCACCCTGCTTGTTGCCATCCTGAAAGACTTAACCGTTCTTAACTTGCCATATCCCTTAAGATCTTTTCCCTCGCCTCTTGCCACATTCAGACCTTCTCGTCCTCCTGTTGCCATATTAAGATCCTGTCTTCCGCACCCTTGCCATACCAAGACCTTTTCGTTTGCCACCTTCCCACACACACACACACACTTACATTCATCCAAGTCGCCATACTAATCCGGACATTCTTACCATCGTACATTACGGCATCTTACTATTGTCATACTAATTGTCATACACGCATGGGCGGCCGACAGGGGGACGTGCCGTGGTGGAAGAGCACATTCTTCGTCAGCGAGCGAGTGCTGTTTGGGACGTGGGACGGCGTCTTCACCTCCTGCCTCGTCAACCTGCTGGGGGTCATCGTCTTCCTCAGGGCGGGTTGGGTCGTAGGGGAGGCCGGTGTACCCCTGGCGGCTCTGGTGGTCATCGTCTCCGGTAAGTGATGAGAGAGAGAGAGAGAGTTGTGTGTTTACCCCTCAGTAATCTCGGTCGCAGATGTCCACCTAACAGTATTGTGTTCGTTCCTATCAGGGTGAAGAAATATTGTCTCCTGTCTTAACCTCTTTACTGAGAAGACCTGACCCCCAGCCACCGTCTGCTATCACCAGTAG
Organism: Homarus gammarus; assembly: GCA_958450375.1. NCBI lineage: Eukaryota > Metazoa > Arthropoda > Malacostraca > Decapoda > Nephropidae > Homarus > Homarus gammarus. Next base: position 1,116,741 of record CAUDMG010002352.1, on the reverse strand, counting down.
CCTTCACACCACCACCCTACAATGTCATCACCACAATCACTTCTCTAGCAGCATTAACACCACTACCACCATTATTACCACTGATATTACTACCACCTCAATCATCTCTCCAGCATCACCACTACCACCACCTCCTCCCCAGTATCATCATCATCACTACCGTCATTATTTCTATGACCACTACCACCACCAACCACCACTCCAGCATCACCACTAACATTATTACTATCACCACAATCACCTCTCCACCACTACCATCCCGACTACCACAATCACTTCTCCAGCATCATCACCGCCACCAACTACCTCCCTACACACCTTAACGACATTTCATTAAACTCGTTACAGTACAATTACCTGCCAGGTGGTGACAGCCTCAGGTGGCTCGGCTGAAACTGGTTTAATAAAGCTTTACATCATTATACTACTGACTGCGTGCGTGTGTGTGTGTGTGTGTGTGTGTGTTTAACCAGAGACGTTGTTATGTATTGTGAGATTAAGGTGTGTATTAAAGTGGTGGCCCTCACACACACACACACAGGTAGAGACAGTTAACAGCGATGTGTTTACAGTGGTGGTGGTGCTGACGTCCGTGGTATCAGCAGTAGGGATCTGTGAGCGCACGAGGATGGAGAGTGGCGGCATATATTTCCTCATCTCTCACGTCTTGGGCTCTCAGGTGGGCGGATCCGTCGGCCTCGTCTACTGCTTCGGGCAGGTAAGACACTCCGCTACACAGACAGACATCTACTCTCCTTACTATAAACATCAACTCCTAGCGGGTCCCAACAATGTTCTTATTACTAGAGTACAAATAACTGAGTGCATTTAACCAAGCCTAACTTTATATACGTATCTAAACAAACCAGACTTAACCTCAGCGTTAACACTAATGTAAATTTTGACATTGTTCTCTCAGTTTAGGCTCTTGATATGAATAAGCACGGAGCTATACCACGCACGGTCTTGTTGGCTGAGTCTGTGTCAATGTGTTGATGTTGTAGACTAGATGTTATGTACATACTAATTTCAAAGAACAATTTAGTTGACATGTGTTAACCTGTGTAGTTATCACAGGATATGAGTTCACTATTCCCCTCAGTAAAAGATACAACTTTTGTAGTGGTTATATACATGTTCGTCTGTCTTGTTGTTGCAGCATTTATCTTATTGTAGCATTTAGGTTAACGCTATAGACGTTCTGGTTATGTCCTGTGTGTGTCAAAAACTGTCAGACGCAGTGTTGAGCGGTGAAGCGTGTGTTGTGTTCCGCAGACTTAACTAGGCTTTTACAGTGTTTACTAATTCCTATATACAGAACTGGGAGTGAATGACTAAAACATCATTATTTCTTTATTTAGGAAGGTGTTTGTCTATTCTTACACACCATACTGAACACGCTCTCTGATACTGTAGTTACGAATCACTGGACAGTAACATCTCTCTCCGCACCTAACATTTCGCTATGCTCATACTGTATGTGCAGTAGTCTACAATAGATGGGAAAAAATTTTCATCATTGAAGACACCAAACCTAATCATTTATAAAATAAAATTAAAATTAAATAAATACATAATACTACAGAATTATGAAAGACAAATCAATTAATCTTTCGGTTTAGAGTATTTCGTTGTGCTGTGCGAGGTATGATTGGCGCGTCCACTAGTGCATGTTTAGCATTAAATATTAAATGCTTGTCAACTGTGTCCGTTTACACCGTTAATTCCGCTGGCTTTAGCAGCACGCTTACAGGAAATACGATGTTGACCGGATGTGCAATTATTTACTCGGAAAAACACTTCAGTTATACGCAGCTTCATCTCTAATTATTGACGTCACCATAATAAAATGATCGCCAAGAATAGAATGTTCAGTATTATAACGAAAATACATGTTTAGTTCTAATTTACTATTTCTTGTTAATGTTCTTTTTATTGTCACTTCTACTTTGTTATCAATATCATTACCACCTGTACCAGTGTTAATATCCACATCGTGCTGCTTAAGCAAGATAATTCGTAAATATTTTGTTCGTAAAATAAGTAGGAGTTATTTTTTCTTGTTCATTCAATAAAGTATTTTATCCTTTTTAGAAACGATGGAAAGATGTTAGTTATTTTTTTTTTACTGAAAACTCATCAAAGACAACACATGGAAAAAATTTACTTATTTTTTTAGTTGAACGCGGCCGTCGGGAGATTTTTTCACATTTGTTGGAAATGTATTGAGCAGTACAAGTTTGGTATCATAGATCTAAAAAAAATCAACTGTCTCCATTTACTGTTATTTCAATTATCTTTTTTTTTTAGTTCCAATATAAGCTGACTTATCTTAACTCGAAAACATTCGTAAATGTTGCACGGTCAGTGTTGTTAGATTAGGTTCATTCACAGAAATAAACTTAGCGAACTGATTTAATTTCGATATCAATTCCAATAATTTGCGGTCACGTACTGTTAGGTTAGGTGATAAAATACGAGAGCTGTTTCCCGCAGAGTTATGTCGACTAACCCCCCCCCCCCCCCCGACTACAACTGTAACATTACCAGATTATGTTCAAGTCTTTTAGTAAAGTATAGATATACTACACTCGTGCCAGTATAAATGCCTCTATATAAATCTAAAGGGTCATTAATATATGGGTTCTACATTTAAGTTGTCATGAAAGGCAGCTTATGTTACTGATTTACGGGGTGGAAACGACAGTTCTATGGCAACGAGTCGTGTTATTGTGTCTGTAATGGGTAGTAACGACAGATCAAGTTGCCATGTACACCATCATGGCTCAAGAGATACATATATTAAGTTCCTCATTACCAATGTTCGTGATGAAGTTGCCATGAACGACGATTAGTTTCTGGAGCACACATGGCAACGAGTGGTGGAGCTAGATAGTTGAAAGTTGCCATCGACGACGCATAGCAGGTGACACGCAGATCAGATCAGTCAATTAGTAGTAAGCAGCTATTATTATTTAACCTTTAATTACCTCAGTTAAGGTAAGCAAGGACTGTACATGATCCCCAGTTTCGGTAGAGAACCAAGATGTAACTCAGTTTAGGCTTACCTTGCTGTAAGTCTGTACGCGATTCCTTTCTCCCCGGCCACTGTTTAATACCGTTGCTATAACATTATCTCTTCATTTGGTAAATTACTTGCTTATTATCGTTTATCACCACCAGATTCACTTTTAAACCCACCAACTGCGAGTCAACTGACGGCAAAATGCTTCGTAGATCTTTGCACTCCAGTTCGTCGACGACACTGGCTCAGGTAACTGGCGAAAATTGCCATTATCACACCGACAGATATTTTAACCTTCTACTCATCGTTTTTACGAATTTGAAACTACTATTAAAATGTAATAATATTGTTTTTAATATTTTAACAAGAAGACACATACTACGATATTGATAAATCTTCTGAAGACAGAATTCTGCTCAACGCGGCCGTCTTTTGGCAGTGTCGGGTACAAGACCGTTCATCCATCTGTATTAGTTTGGCGTCCAACATCAACATAATTCTCAACTCCTTCTGTTATTGCCGTTTTATTGCAACATATTTTTTTTCACTCGAGGAATTATTTAAATGTGCGTTTTCTTTACGTTGAAATATAGGAGGCAGATACGTTTACATAAAGCCAATAAAATAATTTAATTGCCACGCCTTAATGTATACGTCTGTCTCTTTATACAGTGCCTCTATCAGATTATTAATATTCTCGCATGTGTCTATATAACTAACTCAAGGGTAAATAAATAAATGGCATATGACAGTAATCCATTCTTCATCCTCATAACTATCACCACCACCACCATCCTCACCAGTTTCTGACTCTCCTCTCTCCACAGACGGTCGGCATCTCCCTCTGCGTCACGGGCTTTGGAGAGTCGATGGCTGAGCTGCTTGACCTGCCGTGGGTGTGGGCGGAGAAAGCCATTGGATCTGGGGCGCTGCTGCTGCTGGCACTTATCAACATTGCTGGGGTCAAGTGGGTCATCAAAGTACAGTTCTTGTTGCTGCTGCTGGTCGTCCTCGCTGCCCTTGATTTCGTGTTTGGAAGCTTCCTGGACCACTCTGATAGTGAGTACAGTACAACACTTGGTTACGTGGTAGAGGGAGTGAGATATTGCATATTAGAGAGACAGTGAGAGATGATGTGCAGCAAGACGCAAGAGAAAAAAGAGATATTATGTGAGTGAGAGTGATTGAGACTTAAAACAGAGAGGAAAAAAGTTAAGGTTGGGAGAGTAAGAGTGAGTTAAAAGAGTGAAAGATTAATAGCAGCGTTTCACATGACGTCATAGTGTGGTTACTTTTCGAGGCGGCAAGAAAGCACAAAGTCGCTACACAGTTCTCCAACATTGACGTGATTTCTTCTTATTCAACATTATCTTATCCACTCTTCACTATTTTATTTGTCTCTTTATAATAATAATAATAATCATTATACAGAAAAGTTTGAAAAAAGTCACACAAAATCATTAGCGGACATCAGATTGCTATCTCATCAGCTGGTCTTTGTTGACATCTGAAGGTCGTCATGGCAACCAGACGACGTGGGAGGGACGCACACGGTCTGTTGTGTAGTCGTATCGTAGTTTAAAAGCCACTGGTTACATAAATTATTGCCACGGATGAGTTTGGCAAATAACTAAAGAAATTATTTTGAAAAATAAGGAATCTGCTTAAACACCAAGAAAAATAAACTTTATTTTTATAATGAAGATTTAATTAAAACTGATATTCTTAACATATGAAATAAGAGACATACTCAAGTGGCAGTAAGATAAACTTGAAATAATAAAACAATTCGATGATATCCCAGGAATATTGTACAATGCTGTTCTAAGGTTTCTGTTAACTTATGTGAAAATCTATTCCATTGTAGTTTGTTTCGTTAGGTTAGGTTAGGTTGTTTAACGTAGGTTAGATTAGATCATGTTAGGTTAGTATAGGTTAGATTAAAATAAGTTGTTAGATTAGGTTAGGTTATTTCAATTCTGCCCAACACACTCAGAGGATTGAAATGGTAGGTTACAAAAAATACACAATACTAGTCATACTAATACATAAATCCAACCACGGTGACTTATGTATTAATCTAGAGTTTCATCAAGAGAAAAAGAGTAACTCACGGATACAGCTCACCGTCATGCTTGGGTACAACACCTCACAGTTACAATTATGTGTTTCCTGACGTCTTGTTCTAAGATACATGTTAATAAGATATAGTTAATGGGATTAATCTTGTACTATAGAGACAAGAGAGTCACATGGAGTCAGTCAGTCAGTCAAGTCAAATCAGTAGTCTTCGAGAGTGTCAGCAGGTTGTGAGTGTCAGTAAATAGTGGGGGTGTCAGCAAATGGCAAGCAGGTGGGGGGGATGTCAGCAAACGACAGCCAGGTGGAGGATGTCAGCAAATGGCAGGCTGGGGGAGTGTCAGCAGGTGGAGGAAAAAAGTCATCAGGAAGTTGTGGTTGTGGAAATTATCAGCAGGTGATGGTGCAAGTGGTAGTGCAGGTGGTGACGCAGGTGGTAGTGGTGCAGGCGGTGATGGTAGAGAGCGTCTCACTTAGTATAGGAGCCGCAATCCGCCATGGTGATTCTGGGATGAGGTTCAAACGAGCCCTGTTCACCCATCTGTGACAACTTCTGAACCACATCCATACCTTGTGTGACCTGACCCACCACACGACCTGACCTGTAGGTGAGGGATGGGTAGGGGGGATGGGTTAGAAAGAGAGAGGGGGGGATAGAGGAAGAGAGGGATAGAGGGAGGGAGGGATAGACAGAGGGAGGATACGAGCAGATCTACTTGGGGTTATCAAAGGTGTCAAAATATTCAACAACTTACTACTACTTAATACATTACTGGTGTCATCTGATACAAATAATCAACTCTTGGGGAAAAAAACTAAAAATATGTTTACGAACGATAGGAGAGAAAGACAGAGAGACAGAGATAGAGAGGGATAAAGATGAATAAATATGATATGAAGAGAAAGAATAATAATAAGAGGGACAGAAAGACTAGAGATTGAAAGGGATAAAGATGACGATACAGATAGAGAGAGAGGAAGAAAATGAGAAAAACAGAGATGAATAGAGATAAAAGAAGGTAAACAGAAAAAGGTAAGACAGAGAGAATGACAGACAGAAACAGTGACAGAAAATGAGAGACAGAAACAAACAGAGACAGACGCTCACCTGATGAAACTATCACTAAGACAGATCTTAAACTGTGGCCCTAATGTCCAACTCCAGGTATATCGGTCAGGGTCTAAGTGCAGGTCTGAGGCCACGGCCACCACCGTCCCCCGCACGTCCCCCTGCTTCAACTCCTGCTGGGGGAGACACCTGATTACTGAGAGGCACCTGGTCACTGAGAGGCACCTGGTCACTGAGAGGCACCTGGTCACTGAGAGGCACCTGGTCACTGAGAGGCACCTGGTCACTGAGAGGCACTTGGTTACTGATAGGCACCTGGTTACTGAGAGGCACCTGGTTACTGAGAGACACCTGGTTACTGAGAGACACCTGGTTACTGAGAGGCACCTGGTCACTGAGAGGCACTTGGTTACTGAGAGAGGCAGCAATACTGTAGGTTGAGCTTCTTGTATCTCTGGCAATAAGGTGGTACAGTATAATGTATTTATTATAAGGAGATATTGTGGGACGTAAGCTATGGTCCCCTGAGAATCTGTACCTTTAAAGTACAGTCCCTTCACTTGTGCATTTACAGGGGCTCATCACAGTCCCCTTCACTTGTGCGTTTACAGGGGCTCGTCATATAAACATTCCACAAATCATTATTTTTGAGATATTTGTTTTAATATTGTTTTAATTTGATTACATTGTATGTTTACTATTGAGAGTTTCCTTCTGTCGAATGTAAACAAACACAGCGCTGCCACACAGCACAAAACCTGACGAGTCTCTGTAAACACACAAGTGAAGGAGGCTGTACATAATGCTAACCCAAACTAACTACTGTACCTGTAGGCTGTAACTCTCCCACCGGCCAACGTCACATATTTGGTTACGAATTAAATATTTTAGTTTAATCAAGGGAACCAGAGCGAAGGAGGGGAGTGACGGCGAAGGGGAGAGGTAAAGAGAGAGAGAGAGAGAGAGAGAGAGAGAGAGAGAGAGAGAGAGAGAGAGAGAGAGAGAGAGACCAGAGGGAAACAACAGTAAGGTGATCCAGGAATGTCACTTTCACCGTCCAATTAAACACGATCCTCGAGGTATTGTCGTTTTTGTCGTCCCTGTGAGTCTTGCAGGATATGTTCTAGTCGTGTAGTCAAAGGTGAAGACGACAAGAATCAATACGACAACAATCAGGTCACAAACAACACACACACACACACACACCGTCATGGGAATTCGTATTGGAACGCAAGCCTGTGTCGAGGAGTATTGTGTTATGGTGTGGATGGGACCCTTAGAAGACACCCCATTGTAAATCGACGGGAGAAAACTCATCCTGGTGGCCGGGTATGTCTTTCCTAGTACCAGCCAGTGCCTACGTCTTCATACATACATATATAGATACATACATACACACATACATAAGCAAATCCACACACACACACACACACACTCGGTTTTTTTATTCATATATGTCACAGTAAATTTTGAGAGTTGTACAAACATTGCCATAAATTACAAGGGAGAACAAATGTGTGACTTGTCTTGTTGGTCCTCTCTCCTCACTCTCTCTCCCTTCCTGTTCACTCTTTAGTTCTACTTCTCTTTTTCTTTCTCCTTCTATTCTCTCTTCGGTCCTCCTCTTACTTCTCATCATCTCCCGTCTCTCTTCCCCTTACCTTTAGTCTCCTTATTTTTCCTCCTATGTATATCCTAATAACACCTGATTATTCTTCCACATTACCTTATGGAAAAATAACCGGCTTAATTTTACTAGTAAGAACCTCGCAGGTGATAACAGATTTTTATAACATTAATACTTAGAAAAATATATAAATTGGACAACATAAACATGAATTATATTGTAAGGTGGTAAACACTCGTTCGTGACCTGAATGAGGTCTCAAAAACTCCGGCGTCTTTTCTACCGTAACTGTAAATTTGGGAACACTTTTAAGTGGTTTATTTAAAATACGACTTAAAACTGGAGTCCAAAATGCCGTTGAAATTGCACAGAGAATCTTCCGTAAATGGATGCATTCTCGCAGCCGTAGTTTGAGAAGGAAAAAAGAAATAGCATCGGACGAACCTCTGGGAATCCAAGGCCATGATCCCTTGAGTCGCGGGAAGCATTCATTTCAGCTGTGGAGACCAGGATTATATAACTTTGTCGGTATATTTCATTGTGTTTTACTATATAAGCGACGCTATGTTGTCATCAGACCGCTACATTCAGCATCATCGTCATAACATCGCTACATTCACCCACATTCCTTACCATGTCGTGACCTCACAGACACTTAAACCAAAAAAACAAAACAACATCACGCAACATCATTATAATTTATTGTCACACAGAATAAAATCACACAGCGTCATGTGGCATTACAGAAACCAAGACTAACAATTCAAAAGAGCAACACACATCATCGTAAACAACAAAAAACAAAACCGCATCACACAGCGCTATGTTATGACCTTCCACACAGCAACACAGCACCACGAACAAAGCACAGCAAAATATGACGGCTGACCTGACAGTCACCCTCCACCTATGTCATTATCACTCATCACCACAACACTCATTTACATTTCATTAATAAGGTCATTTTCCCGTTCCCTCCCCCCACCCACCTGGCCTACACCTCCCCACATCTACTGGGAGTCAATCACTGGGGTTGGTATCCACAGTCACAGGTCTCTACAACACTCGGGACACACAGTAGTAAATTGAAAATCAGATGTTGAATACAAGAGTCGCTTCTGACGTTGCCACGTCATCTGATTCTCCCGCGTGCTATTTCCGTCTGTCTGTCTATCTGTCTGTCGCTGTCTGGGAGTCACTGTGACCTCAACAACGTACAGCACCCACCAGTAGCTACCATAACCTATAACCCCGAACCCACCCACCCCACAGCTCCTTAGTCTCCAGCCTCGTGCGATGACTATTTCTCATAACTTTACACAGCATCACTATTCTCCAAACCAACTGACTTTAGCGCCACACCAAAAATAATGTATTAAACTAACATCTAAATGACACTGAGACTCTACCTTAACCAGATACGTCCACTTGGCATCAGTTAGGGAACAATATTGATGACGAATTTCTTTGTAAAGGTCCTGTAAGTTGATTGGGTCTTAACTGGACATGAGTGAAGGTAGAGTATTTGTATCTAGGTAAAGCAAAGTATCTAGGTCAACACACAAACACTTTATATAATTTCTAAGACAATCTGTACAAACTTGTTTGAGGGAAATATTATTCTAAAGACAGATATACAGTCAGAGAGATAGACAGACTGATTGACAGATAAACAGACAGGAAGACAGAGAGGTAGGCATAGACACATAAGACTGACATAGACAAGCAGTTCTACAGACAGACAGAAAAACAAACAGGACAGATACAGACTGACACAGACAGACAGACGGAACATGCCTGGGTCTCGACGACTCCCTTGTATCCATGATGAAGGGTCCTGGGTGTAACTTCCCTCTCTGTGTTCCACCTCTGGTCGCTACGGAGGAACCTGCACTCTTCGTCATTATCATCGTCATCGTCGTCGTCTTCTTCCAGAGGATCCCAGTCGTGTTGTGGTGTGGTGATGAGGACCTGTGGGGCATCGTACAGCAGGTCACCCATCATACACCAGTCGTTCTGGCAACAGGCGAACACCCTCGAACCCTTGTACCCGTAGCCTCGTTTCCCCGTCAGTAGAGCCTTGAATTCCAGCCCCATGTTACTCGTCCCTTCCAGAACCTGCGGGACGGGGAGAGAAAGATATAAACGGTATTGGTGAGAAATTTAGACGGTACTGATCAGCGCCTCTGGGACGGGGGATACATGGATGTAAACAGTTCGTCTCTACTAACCTCCCGTGTTTATCCGTCTGCCAGTCTGTTTATCCCCCTGCCAATCTGTTTATCCGTCTGCCAATCTGTTTATCCGTCTGCCAGTCTGTTTACATCTGTCAGTCCGTTTGCATCTATCAGTCTGTTTACATCTGCCAGTCTGTTTATCCGCCTGCCAGTCTGTTTATCCGCCTGCCAGTCTCTCCAATGCCTGAAAATTATTTCTTGGCGCACGTTAGGTAACCAAGGAGCTGGGAGGGAGGGAGGAATCGAAGAGGAGAAGGGGAAGGGAAGGAGGGGCTAATAGGGGGTGAAGGAGAAGCCCGATAGGAATAAGCTGCGGGACAATGAGAGAAAAGAAATAAAACAATAAATCAAAGTTAAAAATAAGAGGAAAATATATTAGTAAAAGTATATATATATATATATATATATATTTATATATATATATATATATATATATATATATATATATATATAGAGAGAGAGAGAGAGAGAGAGAGAGAGAGAGAGAGAGAGAGAGAGAGAGAGAGAGAGAGAGAGTGAAAAAAATAAATTAATAAAAGTAAAAATGGCAATGGACATTAATTTGTAAAAGTAAAACTAAGTAAAAAAAATTGTTAACCAGTAAAGTAAAAAAAGATTAACAAGACAAATTAATTAAACTAAAAATAAATCTAACCTAAAATAACATAATCTAACCTAAGAAAAAATATAAATTACAAAATATATTAAAAATAAAAAAATACAAAATAAATACAATCTAAAGAATATAAACAGAATAAACAAAAACAATGAAAATAACACACACGAACAATACAACATACAGAAAAAGAAATATCTGAAATAAACCAACTAAAACCGTACAAGAAAAATAAAAGAGCGACAACAATAATAATGAACAACAAAGTCACAAAATATTAAAACAAATAATCGTAATAATAACCAGAACGTAAACACGAGCTAAAAAAAATTCAATAAATCTGCCTCTTGCCTCCATTACAATTCTTCCCTGGGGCTGGTCTTGACAGGAGAAGTCAACAAAGAACTGCTCGCTGGAAGTGGCGGCGGCGGGGATGGAGCGGAGGGTTGGAAAACGTCTCTGTAGGTTGGGTGAGGGCTGAGGGCTACGGCCCAGACCCACCTGGACGATGATATCGGTCATGAAATTTGACAGCATCCTGTCTCTTCCTTACACTGCTGAAGAAACCAACACTGATTAATGTGCTTTATTTGTGTACTCTATTAGGGTTTTCAGCATGTGTGTGTGTGTGTTAGCCAGTGACAAAAAGCAAAAAAGTAACAAATTTCGAGTAATATTTGCGAAAAAGAGAGAGCACCTTTCCATTATGAGCTCTATTAACATTTAAGAACACTGGCCGTTCGAGAACACTAGTGTGATTGGCTGCAGGTAACGTATCATAATCCTCTTAACATGAATTCTGTTCGTTGCAGAGGAGGGCGTGACGGGCTGGTCTGGTGTGACGTGGGCTAATAACACGTCACCGGGGTACACGTCGGGCACGTCGTGGTTCACCGTGTTGGGCGTGTTCTTCCCTACAGTGACGGGTATCATGGCGGGCATCAATATGAGCGGTGACCTGAGGAACCCGGCCAGGGACATCCCCGTCGGTACCCTGTCTGCTCTTGGCCTCAGGTTCGTCACTGTCTGTATCACTGTGTCACTGTCTGTATCACTGTGTGTCACTGTCTAACCTACACCAATGATATTTGATCATTTTCGTAATCCTCCAATAACCTATTTAACTACATAGAAGTCAAACCCAATGACTTACTTCACTGATCTGCTTAGAACGTGTTTTTTCGCGCGAGGGAAACTTTATCTTAATATGCAAAGTGCAGCTTAAACACAGCCCAAAGACCATCTTCCTTCTTACACCGTTGGATCACGTCACCAGGAGACTCTTAATCCCTTCCTCCTCCAGCACGGTCCTCTACCTCGGGTTCGTGGTGGTGCTGGGCGCTACTGTAGAGCGTCATGTCCTGCTCACTGACTACATGATTACGGAGAAAGTGTCAGCTCTAGGTGAGTATATACTGAGTACTAGTATAAAGTATGCGAGTTTACCTCCGAATACTAGCACAACTGGCTTAACATTCCTGTAGGACAGTGTGGATACGATAAGGACACCTGTGTCAGATCACCTTGCCGATTACCGTGATTACTTGTTAGTTAAGAGGCTCCCTCGCAGGGTCTGATAAGTTAATTGACGAGGGATAATTTTTAGATGATAAGGCCGAAGGTGAGCACGCCTGCGACGCTTACTTAAAAAGAGAAATTATCAAGTTAAATATTGCTTCGTTTCTTTTCTTCCACAGTTACTAAGCATATTTTACTCTAAAAAAAATTGTAAACTTCTACACAAAGTTGTATTTCCATTATTTTTTAAACAATAATATAAAATTCTTATTAATTCGTAAGTTTTCTATAAACTTTACGCAAATGTTTACACTTCAATCGTTTTGAAATTTATCCCGAGTGGCGTGAACTCGAATGCACTGGCTAGAGGGGGAACCACTAGTCAGACGGGAGAATCACAATTTTTTTTTTTTTTTTTTTTTTATAATTTATTGGGCACCTCCCTACATCCTTGTTTAAGGTGAAGCGCAGAAGCGTTTACAGTGCCCAACAGGGAAGCATGCTAAGTTCATGCTTGCCTTATGTCTCACGAGTTAAGGGCGTAGAAGCCTGAAGAGTCAATGGTTTATGTCATCAAGTTATTAGTTTTATCCTCTTCGCCACTGATCGGCCTATTAACCGCTTGGGCGATCGGTCACGTCTCTTTTCATTTATATTCTTCACCAAAAGATCGGCTCGCTAGCCGCCCGGGCGATTGGTCACGTCTCTGTCACGCACTGTTGGCAAATACTGGGCATGCACCGGCTCCTGAATGTACCTGAACCCGCTCCAGTGTTGGTTATTGGAAGCACCAACAACTTGTCCCTGAATACGAATTCGCAACTTACAACAGGTACCTACTTTACTGCTAGGTGAACAGGGACTAATGGGGGGGGGGGGGGGGGGGGGGCTAGGAAGTAAGACCAAACAACTTCCACCGGCCCGGGAATCGAACCCGTAACATCTCGCTTGCGAGGCAAGAACTGTACCGCTTCTACCACCGATCCCCCGGAATATCACAATGCCATTAGTAAAAAGAAGCACCACTAGTCAGAGAGGATTACCACTAATAAGAGAAGGTGTCATTGTTAGAGGGAGTTGTCACTAGGCAGAGGGGAGTATCACTGGACAGTCAGAAGAGGTGCCATTAACCAAATAAGGCTGGATGCCACAAACCAGGTTGGGATAACATGGACAGGCGCGGCATCACGTAAAACAGGGACATTACTAAGCGGCCTATAGAAATACAATTCTTATCGTAGTTCAAAACGCTTTGAATGCTATAAAGAATATTTAAGTTCAAATATGAATTATAATATGCTCGAATTTTCTTACGATACGAGAAAACCGTCTTTAGACTCACTGTGATCCAGGAGAAGTCGAGCTGAACACACTCCACAAGTAACTAGTTCACTCATCAGGGTTGGCGGATATCAACAGCTCACAGAGCGGGTCACCAGTCCACTCCTCCTGTCACTTTATAGCTGTCATCTGGCACTTGTCATGTGAGATTTGTCACTTCGTAAGCCTTCTTCGGGTAAGATATGTTACCGTATGTATATCAACTTGGGTTTTGAGTCTTGAAACCAATGTTTTAAATATAACAATAAGTAACAGGATGCAGTGTTGCCATCTTGTTTACTATTTGGAAATGTAATTTACTGCCTATTATTCAAATAAATGTTTTTTTTAGTTTGAGTGATATATCTTCACGGATTTGATAATGGGATCTTCGAGTGAGATATGCAAACAAACAGTTCTTGTTGATGTAGACGAGTGAATGAGGCAGTGACACCAGTGTGTTGAGATAAGCCAAGAGAGACAGGATGTGTTAGAGATAATTTACTCTCCACCAACGTGGCACTTTCCTGCCTAGACATTTTATAATGCGAGAAAGAGAGAGGGACTGTGGAGGTATGGGATGTTTGGTTCTCACTCAGGATGGGATTGAGAAAGGAAACTCACAATGTGCTCTCTGTATACATGTTGTATTGGATGTACAATGCAGCTTGGTGCTGGGAAGGCAGCATGGTTACAAGCGTGATGTAGAGAGAGCTGGTTGGTGAGGATGCTCAGAGACGGACAGCTTGTGGGTCTCCATGCTCGCCGGCGGGAGCGAGGACCGCCAGGCAGGCGGAGGAGGAGGTGTTGCTGGCTGGTTGGTGTAGGTAGAAAGAAGAGATCACCACGAGGTCAGGTCTTAAATAGCGGGGGTAGGCGTGGCTTAGTAGTTGACCCCCGCTCCGTGGGCGGCGCTGGTTGACCTAGACCACGAGGCATACACTGTGGAATTCGCGGGGTCGGCTGTGCAGCGACAAACAGCGTTTGTAGGGGAGAAATCCACTACAGGACAACAAAAGGAAAGCGAGATGGAGAAGAGGAGGGGGAGTAAGCGACAGGAGAACAAGCGAGGGGAGATGTGTCGCCCTGGACGTTTTTTCCTAACTTAACCAAACAATAAGCCTAAATCGACCTGTACCAAAATTTACAATATTTACGTTTAGTTGAATAATACGTGCAGGAGATAATGATCGGTAATGTTGAATGGTGCTCAACCCCATTCAGAGCTTTCCATAACTTGCCCCTCATCTCACATTTTTTTAAAAAAGGTACTTAGTACGTAAATAGATAAATAAAATCAATATATTGATTATTTTTTATTATTGTATCTTTGTTAATCACACTATTCCAATATGTAAATGAGGTGTACATACATTATCTGCATCCCCTTGGTGGTTAGGTCAAACTTTCCTCATCATTGTTTTTCTTTGGCGTGTTCAAACACACACACAGTTGCCTAAAGATGACAAATAGCAGTTTACAGTATAACATTACTATTACTTTTACTTTTATCTTCTTCGCCACTGATCGGCTCGTTAGCCGCTTAGGCGATCGGTCACGTCTCTGTTACGGACTGTTGGCAAGTACTGAATGACTATGTATCTGAACCTGCTCCAGTGCTGGTCAAATCTGGTCTTGAAACAGCTCACACTCGGTGCCGTCACAACTCTCACCCCAGAGCACATTACTCAGCAGAGTTCTTCGTCACCTAGGGGTTACAGTTTCAGGTTGAAGAGGCCACAGGTTCAGAAAATTGACAGGACAAACTTTTTTTTAATGAGTTGTAAATTCTTGTTACAATGTGCCAGAGAGCGTTATGGCAGCACTGAGTGTAAGCTCATTCAAGATCAGGTTACATTCAGGAGCCGGTGCATGCCCAGTATTTGCCAACAGTGCGTGACAGAGAGGTGACCCGATCGCCTGGGCGGCTAGCGAGCCTATCTTTTGGTGAAGAAGATAAATGAAAAGGAAAAGTAATCAGAGACGTGACTGATCGCCCAAGCGGCTAACAAGCCGATCAGTGGCGAAGAGGATAAAAGTAAAGTAACACTGGCACAGGTACAGATACTTTCTGGAGCTAGTAAGTGTCCAGTACTTGCCAACAGCATGTGACAGACTACCCTGAAACGGCCACAACTGCTACTAAAGGTAAATACATGTACACTAATAATTCAAATGCATTTTAACCATCACACATTATTATTACAGAAATAAACCTTCCTCTAGCACCTCACCTCAGTCAGTGCAGGAGAATAACTGTGGTTGAAACATTTCCCTCCGGCAGGTGTATTGCTGCTGGCTGGGCTCTACACCACCACCTTGTCCTCCACTCTGGCCTCCCTGTATGGCTCCCCACGGGTCCTCCAGTCCATCGCTGCAGAGAACGTTGTCCCCATCCTGGCCTCACTGGCTAAAGGGGTATGGTCAGGTCTTATTGGATTAATGGAACTTGTAATATTATACTTGTTAGTATGCTTTCATGTAAAACTGAAATAGAGAAAAGAAACTGTCATCTTGAATTGCAGATAAACTTCAACTTATTTTCAGTAAAGTTTTTTCTGTGCCGTTGGTATCTGCAAAAACCGCAATACTGTACAGTAATTATGGTATTACTATAGCATGCAGTCCACAAGATAATTTGGTTAGATTAGGTAAGTTAGGTCAGGTTAGGCAAGGTTAGGTTAGGTTAGGTCAGGTCGGATAAGGTTAGATAAATTAGGTTAGACTAAAGATAGCTTTGTAAACTGTATAGTAGCACCATAATTATATTATCAAGAAATCGCTATAATTGATACAATATAAAGAATGATGACATTGATCTCAAATGCTTCTCTTGTATGGAGGTTTTTAGAAAAAATATGATTGTGAAATTTCTGAAAATAAATTACTGTACTGTACTATTGTTTGTGATATATGGTAGCGGTACAGTATATGGCATTGAGAAATCCAGCAACTGTCAAACTGCAGTGGGAAAATAAGAATGTACAGCTTATATAGCTAGGCTGTGTAGGACAGTATAAAGTTAGTAGTGAAAGGGTTAACCAAACTAAGCCAAATATGATAATTTCAACTTTCAGAAAGGGCCCAACAAAGTGCCGGTGTTGTCGCTGGTGGTGACGGTGATTATCACACTCATCTTCCTGTTTGTGGGCAGGATCAACACTCTGGCACCCATTGTCACCATGCCCTTCCTGGCCACATATGCAACAATTGACTATGCTTACTTTGCTCTTGCTATGACAGCTGACATACAAAGAGCACGAGAAGCAAGGTTCAGGTAAGGATGTGCGGGTTATGGGGCATAGGCAGTTTACGAACACAATTCTAATTTATTCATGTGATGATGTGATACTTTTTCACTTTACCAAATTCACGAAGCAATTAATAGAAAGATAAGCACTGTACTGTACTGATCTTTGTATTCCTTCGTGTACTCGTGTTTAGTGAAATCCAGCAATATGTTCTTACTTTAACTATAATTACTTTTGTAACCTAATTTGTAATTCAGTAGGTGTGATCCCAGTGCTGACGTACCCGAACGGAGAAGTGATATAATTCTTATCTCAGCCAAACTAAAGAAGATCAAGGAAGCAGTTGATATTGAAGAGGTAAAAGTTACTTTTGATGTTACAGAGGTCAAACCTTTGGAACCCCGACCTTTGACTCGAGGGGTGCAGGAGGCACTAATGATTTGGACCACCTGTTTCCAGAGAGAATCACCCATAAGAAAGTCATTACGGTAAGTCCTGGTATTTGTACTGTACTGTGTTGATTCTGTGACTGACCTCTTATCTCTATGTTAAATTCATAATACAGTACAGTAGTAGTAATAATAATACAGTACTGTAATAGCACTGTATTAAAACTGTACATATACTATATATAGTAGTTTAATCTTTCCCCCATTATACAGTACTGGAGGATATGCAGAAATTAAGAACAAACACCCCCCCACACACACACACACACACACACACACATATAAATTCTCCTTTAATTGTACGTATATTACTTTATTAATTATCACTATTATAATGTGCTCTATCATTGTGCTCTTCCTCTGCAACAAGGCTCCAAATACCTGTCTGGTTTACCCAAACTATTTCACATAACCTAAACATCACTCATTACCATAACTTTCTTCCCCAATAATTACTCATTGCCATGCAATGCATACTCAGATACATTACTGTTTCATGGCCTTACACGCCTGCAACTTATGACAATAATAGATGACCTAACCATTTCCTGACAATGATTTCAAGTGTTATAACCACAGTACTAGAGAAACAAACACACATTTAATGGAACAAATGACTTGGTAACCAGACTCATGAGACCTGGCAAGGGCAACAAAATGTATCTACCCCAGTTGTGCTTCTTCTTTCAGAATATCAATTATGTCAAAGTAGAGCAATGTGATTTGGTAGTAAACATTATACTGTACAGGTACTGTACTGTACTACTGTAATGTGCTGCTTATGGAGATAAGCCTATGTGCTTGCCAGCTGTCAGGGATTAAATTCTCAAAGATTTTTAAGTTAAATGCTTCCTCAACTGTTGATGTGCACATATATCCAAAGTAGTATAAAGATTGCACAAAATTCTTTGGGGTAAAAAAATTATTTACAAATCTTTGGGAATCTAGAACTTTACCTCTCGGCACTGTATTTGTTTTGATAAGTGTTCTACATTCTCTCTCCTGCAGACAGCAGCCAGCTCAGGGACATCTAGCCTTGTGTCTTCTCCTGATGACCACTCAAGCATTAAGTCAGACACTGATCACTCGACAAAAGGTGAAACATGAATATAATATGGTGACCTTAGTTTTCATACGGGCCCCAGCTCTAACGGGGTTTCAGTGTTAACTGGTCCTAAACCTATAGGATATACTGTACAGGGTATTAGTTTAAGATAGGCATATTAGGACGAGGGCTCTTTTGACCATCACCCAAATGATATAGAAGGAAGTTGTCAGTGAAAAAAGAAATTTATTAACAAAATAATTTTACTGTATTGATAAAAGCCACATGGGAATCGAGACAGAAAACGTTTAAGGAATGAACTTTGTAGAGAAAGAAATTTAAGTCAGAAAGAAGGAAAATGGAAGATTGATCGTGAAGACCCATTACCCTGTACTGTAAATAACCATGAAATTGATAAACAACTCACTTGTTCACAACTGGCCAAGGTAACCCTCCATCTGAGGCCTAATCCAGAAGTTATCCCACTTTCCCAGCAACCATTGCCCTAAAAAAAAATGATAACAATAATAATAAAATATAAAATTAATAAATAAACTAAAAAAAAAAATAATATATTAGAAGCTATAGTATCCATGGACAACTTGGAGCCTGGTGAATCTTGAACTACACAGCTACTTAGCAATTAATAGCATGCCATTCTTTACACGATCCAGTCATAAAAAAATGCCTGCACTGTAGTACTAACACCACATTTTTAGCTAACCTCCAGTGACATCCCAGGGACATGGATGAGATCTAACTCATTCTTTAGTTGCATATTTATGAGATACTTTTTGTAGGATCAAACCTTAATATATAACTTAAACCAATTTCAGACAAACTTATGGCCATCTATGGTTTGTGATAATCTTTTCCTTCACCTGATTTATGTTTTTTTTTTTTAGCAGAAGAAGAGAGTGTAGGTAGTGGTGTTACGACAGGTGAAGGGGTGACGCCTCACACAGGGGGTCCTGCAGGAATGATGGGTATCTCGAGCAAACCAGCCCATTGGTATTCTTATCTCTGTAACCGCTGGCTTTCCCTCCTTGGGGTGAGTTTTTCATCTTTTGGGAATTCTTTGAGCTCAGTGTTTAACATAATCATTTGGAACTGTTGTTACTCATTTCATCCGTACTGTATTGTATTACTGTACTGTACTTCTTTTTTAAACTTTTTTTTTACCCATTGCATGGTACTGTGTCTGTATTTCATCTTGTAGCTTTTTCTACTCAATGTATCTTATAACACAAGTAATCCTGAACTGTACAGTGTCTCATATGTTTTGTGTATCGTAACTGGTGACTAAATTTGTTGGGTCTCATGTTATTATTGATGTATGAATAGGATAGGTTCAATTTGCTGTGATTATTCTGAACATTGACAGATCCATTCAAATTAAACTTGTATGTCAATTTTGTTAAATTCTTTGAGGGCTAAGAATCTGCTGTATAGAATACAATATTCCTCACCACTATTCCATTAAATCCTAACATGTAAAGGAACTATTGTTAAAAATGACAAATTGGGGTGAAGCTGCATAGAATAATACAAGCCATAATAAACAGACTGGCATAAAGTGATACCAGCCATGAATTACAGGTTGGTGTGAAGTTGGCAATGATGCTGTGTGTCCACTGGGCGTATGGTCTCATCACACTGTTGACAACACTGCTAATATACATATATATTGGTCAGGCAGCACCCGGCGGTCCTCCTGGTATTGCCACAGAGTTCGTCTTCCTTCGTTGGCTCAAAAACAAGTTTCTGAGATGCATTGGGTACGAGGAACTATAGAGTGTTCTTATGTACTGTATTACATAGACTTAAGTACCAGTAATATCTCCGTTACCCGGAATCCCTCTTGACCAGAACTCTCCAATAGCTGGTATCGGCTGCCTTGCTACAAACTGACCTGAGGCCTCAGGTGCAGAGTTCAAGTGAACAGATTATAACATCAGAGATATCCTAAGACAAATGTTTAGAAATTTTACTGAAGATAGAAAAATTAAATTCTGTACTGTATTCTTTATCATCATAACATCAATTTAAATTGTAACTATTTTCTCATTTAACCATGAACAGGCAGCAGTCAGCAGAGTACGACCAAGTGGTGGTCACTCCTCTGCACCCAGGTGTTGAAGTTACTGCTAACCAACTGACGGAAGAAAATGAAGACTTTGCTGCTCGTTCACGCTACCACCAATCAACACCAGGCCAGGCACTTCCTGATCTACCTGAGCCTCGTTGATTTGACCCTCACACCTAAATCTGGTACATGACTTAGTGAATTATAATAATCAATTATAAGGCCCAAGGATAATACCAATTCATTTACAGTACAGAACTATACTGTGCTTTTTACAGCATGTTTTGGCTATACAGTACAGTATACCTGAAGTATGGACACATCATCTTGTTAAGTCTCAGGGCAGTGAAGGGCATTAAAGGCATATCCAAATATTACTATTGTCAGATTTTTGGAGTTAATATTTTGTTTTCTCCACAAGCCATATTCTGCCATGATGCAGGTGCTGGTCTCTTAACATTCAGCATCTTAATACATGTACTGTATTTAGATTAGATTTTTTAAGTGTTGTAAATTTTGAAGGATGGATATCATACCAAAGTACTACAGTGCACTGGGGAATATCTATATTTAAGGCCAATATCCAAGAAAAGATTTTCTAAGACATGAAGTCTGAATGTCACCAGAAATAAGACATTGAATTCCTGATTTTATTGTGGGTAAAATTTTATTAACACTATTGAAGGCATACAGTTACCCAGAATATATCTAGAAAGATTTAATTTGACCAAAGAATTAATGGTTAATTGAAACACCACTAATATACAGTATGCACTCTCAAGTTTACTAAATTATTGGCAATCTCATACGGTATCTGTGATTACACTTAACATCAATATTGTGCTGACATCACTTGGCACACTAGTTAAAGTACAGGTACTTGCCAACAGTGCGTAACAGAGACGTGACCGATCGCCCAAGCGGCTAGCGAGCCGATCAGTGGTGAAGAGGATAAAAGTTAGTAAAAATGAGATATAGACTATTTGTGTAGACTGAATCACACATCACATCTTCAGGGTGTGTACCACATTTCCCTCACATGGTGCTTCATAAAGATTTACTGGTACTGTATTAAACTATGATTAGACAGCAAAATCTATTTTTGGTGTTAGGAGCAGAGAGATTTAACATAGCGTTGCCTCACTGAAGTGTTCTTTGTACCTTATTTAATTATTCAAGTTTCTACAATTTTTTTTTGTTGTCCATTACATTCAACATTTGGTCATTAGCTAGGAGAGGTGATTAGTGTGTACAGTATGAGCCCCTGGCTTAATGGGCAGCAGTTAAAGGTAAGGGAAATTCTTGTAAGTCGGACAGTCTGTCAAAAACACTCATAAAGGTTATACAGCATAGTGACGCATCAAGCTGGGTCTAGAATTACCGGGTACGTAGTCTATAAAATACACTACACATATGGCCTGAAACTGCAAAAACGTACTGTCCCCCAAGTTTAAAATATTTGTGACCATCTCAACCCACCTTCGGTAAACAATGATATACTGTAGTTTGTTTGACAGTCATTATAGGGTGTAGGCTATGGGTTTTCACATACCATCTTTCGACCTAATTTTGGTTCATGTTTGTTACTGTCATGTGTCAGTGATGTGGAATTTGATCTGCAATGTATCTGATAGTCATTACAGTATTAATAAATTTGTGACTTATGTTACATGATTTCTGAACAAAGGTTCTCCACTTATATGTTCAGGTCTTTATCACTTTGTATAACATGAATTAGCACCATGAGTGGGCTACTGGCTTTACAGCTAATACTGGTGTTTATCCAGTCATCTTTGGTATGGAATGAATAATTTAGTTAGCCCCATGTGTACTGGGCCATGAATGAGTCAAAATGATATCTATTTTTTTCCTATTTTTATTTTAATATATTTATGGTGAGCATTCGTTTCATTCAACATTTAGTCATTATTACAGTATTGATATTTTGTCTTTTTTTATTTAGTTTGGTTAGTTTCACATGATCAGTCCCAGGAACACAGCCTCCATTGTAGCAATATGTCTGGGAAAATTGCTTTCACTACATAAGTTTTTGCTTTACGCACAACTTTAACGGAATGGATTCCTTTCGTTTAGTGATAACTGCCCGTACAACGACTGTGAACACATCTACTCCTCGACTTATGACCACCCGGACATACGACTGCCCTAGTCGTACCAAAATTTGTTCAAATTACGTATTTTTGAGTCCCTACATTAGTGATTGCGCTGTGTACTGACAAAATTTTCGTTTGTAATTCCCTTTAAAATGGCTGGCAAGCTTACAAGTGAGAGTTTTGTGGTGCTGAGAAGAAAAAGAGACACTCATTTTAGATTTTCTATGTATTATTTTTACATTTTCGACTTACGACCTGGATTTGGGTCCCTAACCCTGTCGTAAGTCGAGGAGTGGCTGTATTCTCTTTTAAAATTGTATGGACGATCATGTATATACAGTAATTATAATGCAAACCATATATGAATGGTGTCCTTAGTTATTGATTATTAACTTATTTCATGATCTTAGTATGAATGTTATGGACATTTTTAGTTATATGCCATAGTATAGCTGTACTGTACTTGCCTGTACTTTACAAATTTATTTTTTATGGAAAATGCTTTAAATTTAACTTTCAAATGCACCAGTGTGTTGGTAAATATAAATCATTTAAGAACAACAACAAGGTAAAGTCTTGATACAGTGTTAATTTTGTATAAAATGTTGGTGGTGTTAATTTGGTGTTACATATACTGTACCATTGTGGATCCAGCACTTGCCTTCTATCCTAATGGTTGCTGGTTTAAGCCTGAGGCAGCACCAGTTGACCTGACTATAGTTGGGAAAGTGAAGGCAGTTGAGTACTGCACTGTACAGTGCTGGCTATATTGCCTTCTTGTGTGCTGATACTTATTCTTCAGTGTGCTGTATCCACACAATCCCTAAAAGGCTGACAGGCACATGGAACTCACTCACTGTCATGTGTACCAGTGGGTGAATGGTTTTGATCATTGACTCACCGGCTACATCTGTCACTATGGACCCACCATTTGTCAACACAATAACAATAGCCTGTTCTTATAACTTCGTAACTCAAATTGGCTCTTTTAATAACATTTGTAGTAAAAACACAAAAATCTACTTATCATAAAAAAAAATTAATTGCATACTTTACAAAATTAAATATTAAGATTGTTGACAGTAAAATAAGGGTTATAATGGGTGTTTAACAAGTTTGTTGGAAGCAATGTACCTTAAGAATGTACAGTATAGTAGATGGATTTGCTGTATCAATAGCATAAATATTCGTAAATAGACAGTGATCACCAAACACAACAGCTTTCAATGAGGTCACAATCACTGATATACAAAAATCAAATCATGTATACTGTTTACATTGTTTTCCCTAAAATCCTTGAGGCAGGTAAGAGTTAGCTTATCCTGAGCCATGGTTTGATGGACTATGGTACCACTATGGCAAAGAAAAATCTTCAACACAAAACTGTTACAACTAAGACTGTTAGATGAAATCTTTGATTGAATTGTCTTGTTTGGTGTCCGTCCAATCAACCATAGTAAAAAAAAAAATTTAATGAAATTTTATTAAGAAATAATTTGGTTTGGTTAAATATTGTGAAAGGTAAAGAAAAAAATTTGGTCTGATGTATTTTCATGAGCAAATAGCGATTCATGAGATAGATCTCACTGATTCATGAAGCATGTCGAGCACAGGTGCCGGGTATAATTTACAGTATGTTGTTGAGTGGAATTATCAAGAAAAAATTCAAAATTTTCTTGAGTCCTAACATGCCCAGTTTTGCCAACAGTGTGTGACAGAGACGTGACCGATCGCCCGGGCGGCTAGCGAGCCGATCTTTTGGTGAAGAAGATAAATGAAAAGGAAAAGTAATCAGAGACGTAACCGATCGCCCGGGCAGCTAGCGTGCCGATCAGTGGCGAAGAGGATAAAAGTAAAAAGTAATATGGAGTTGGATTATAGCTAAACCTTCTCAAGAATACTGTAGTCTAAAAACATTTGTGTGGCCATTCTTGAGGGGTCCCCAGGCTAAGATACTAAATTCAAATATCCGCCAAGAAAATCAGCTCCAAATACCGTACATGTGAACTTAGATTTATGCCGTATCTCTCTGCTACCGTATATAATTTTTTCTGTATTCCAACAAGCTAAAATTTTAAACTGTTTACTGCTATAAAACTCGTATAGCTATTGTACAGTTTCACTCATTTGGTACGAAATTTGTTTCACTAATAAACACTATACAGTATTAGGTGATTTAAAAGAGTAAATCAAAGAGAAGGTGTAACACCAGACTGAGGAGTTTTGGAGTTCTCGTCCCTCCCTAAAAGTTACATTTGATTCATAGAAGGGCTAGATGTACACTGTGCAATATTAAAGAAGACTTTATAAACATTATTTACGTTTTCATAAAGAGAAAACACTGCTCAAAACATTGATAAGCTCCTACTATAGTACTGTACTCAACTATCAAAACTGTGCTGCCTATGTTGTACAGTACTATATACTGTACAGTGTTATGGTTCAAGTGAGAAAGGGACAGGCTCAACTTTGGAATATACAGTACATAGATAATTTATTCAGGAGAAATTTCGGTATCAGCACATAGAAGTAGCATAACTTTTGTAACATATTTACTGTATAACCTTATGCCGTAGACTGAAGGACTGAAGTATTTATTAATTCTAGCACACTTTATCTGTATGGGAGGAAGAACAAGACAAAGTGCTAAAGTAAACAAATCTTTTATGAATCAGAAAAGTGGATTGTTTATCATGCTCCTACACATGTAAACAGGTGTATGCATTTATGTACAGTAAGGTTTTATCAGTACAAAAAATGTGAGTTACAATTACAAACTTCTGAGTGCTTGGAAAGATTCACAGTACTGTACAATATTGCGAACATAAAATTGGACATCAAACCCACATTAATGCTTTAATATAAGTTTCTGTCTTATAGTGTGGGTTTGATTTCCAAATTTCTGGGTGATTAGCGTTCATTGTTCAGTTTACGAATATTTCCACTATTTAGTACAGTATGTGTTAAAATACAAACCTCTCTGTGTGGTACTACTGACTGTCATATATCTTGGTGTATAAATACTTAACAGATGTGTAACTTGTAATATTAAGAATATATATATATATATATATATATATATACAGCTACTCCTCGACTTACGACCACCCGAACATACGACCGCCTCAATCGTACCAAAATTTTGTCAAATTACATATTTTCGAGTCCCGATGTTAGTGATTGCACTGTGTACTGACAAAATTTTTGTTTGTAATTCACTTTAAAATGGCTGGCAAGCTTAAAAGTCAGAGTTTTGTGGTGCTGAGAAGGAAAAGAGACACCCATTTTAGATTTTCTATGAATTATTTAAGCATTTTCAACTTACGACCTGGATTTGGGTCCCTAACCCCGTTGTAAGTCGAGGAGCAGCTGTATATATATATATATATATATATATATATATATATATATATATATATATATATATATTGTATCTATGAATATACAGTATATACTATATGTCATTTACATACACTGTACTTAATTATTTTATTGGTACGTATTCTTATGGAGATCCAGATGTGTATGATATCTAATAAATATTTTTATAAAGATTCTCATTTTTTCATTCACATTAAAAAGTTCTAAATAGTTTTTGAACCACAAAACCATTTAAGGTACTGTACAGTCCCTCAAAAAAGTGTCGTTACTTTTTTGCTTTAAATTATGAAACGCTGAACAAAAAGCTTTGACGAATGGCTGCTAAGATTCAATGTCAGGCATATTACATGTCCCAACGGGACAAAGAAACTGTATTAATAGAGACCGAATGTGAAGTTCTTGGGCCATTGTGAGAAGAAGGTGAATCAAGCAACTGAATTACCGTAATAAATCTTATAAGAAGGTCGTTCAGATATCTATATGGTCAGTCCTTCGTAATGATCTTCAACAGTGAGGTGCTTCCTCGTCTGGAGTACTCTCACCCCATCTGGTCCTCGAGATAAGCTAGGGACTATCAGTTGATTTAAAATGTCCAAAGGAGGGCCACCACATTGGTGCCTGCACTATGGCACCTCAGTTACACAGATAGATTAGAGTGCCTGCAATTGCCTAGCTTATACTACAGACGGGCAAGGGGTGACCTAATTGGGGTGTTTATGCATCTCAGAGGGCACTAGTCAGTCGAGTGTCCATACCTGCAGCTGGCGGATGCCCACCAACCAAGGGGTCACAGATCAAGGTTGAAGAAACCACAGGTCCAGAAAACTGAGGGTAAACTTTTTCGGAGTGAGAATTGTGAACTCTTAGAACAATCTGCCAGAAAGCGTTGTGGCGGCACCGTGTGAGCTCTTAAAAGACCAGACAACCAACACTGGAGCAGGTACAGATACATTCAGGAGCCGGTGCATGCCCAGTAGTACTTGTCAACAGTACTTAACAGAGATGACTGACCGCCCAAGTGGCTAATGAGCCGATCAGTGGCGAAGAGGATAAAAGTAAAATGTAAAAGATATACAGTATTCTCCAGGGTATCGATCTGCTCAACAGTATCCAAATGCACACAACGTATGTATTTATATAATATCTGCAGGAGTAAAACTTAAATTACTGATCATTTTTAAATTCAGCCTGAATTTGTGCACGTTTACATATATTTTGTGGCACTGTGCAGGTACTCTTTTATCTAGTAAACTTCTGAATATGACTGTTAGAGCAGCACTTAGTTGGTCAGCCAACTCTTTTAGTGATCTTGGATGAACTTTGTCAACTTATTCTTGACCTCTTCTTCTCTCCCCCTCCTCCCCTGCCGCCCAACACACTGTAGTGGAATTCTCCCCTACAAACGCTGTTTGTCGCTGCCTAGCCGACCCCATCAATTCCCTAGTGTATGCCTCGTGGTCTAGGTCAACCAGCGCCGCCATACACCACGGAGCGGGGGTCAACTGCTAAGCCACGCCTACCCCCGCTATTTAAGACCTGACCTCGTGGTGATCTCTCTCTCTACCTACAGCCACAGCCAGCAACACCTCCTCCTCCTCCGCCGCTGCCCGGCGGGCCTCGCTCCTCCGCCTGCCTGGCGGTCCTCTCTCCCGCTGGCGAGCATGGCGACCCACAAGCTGTCCTCCTGTGAGCGTCCTCACCAACCAGCTCTCTCTACATCACGCTTGTAACCATGCTGCCTTCCCAGCACCAAGCTGCATTGTACATCCAATACAACATGTATATAGAGAGCACATTGTGAGTTTCCTTTCTCCATTCCATCCTGAGTGTGAACCAAACAATCCTGAACCCCACAACACCCTAGCCGCCGTTGCCGGGCTAGAACAAACTGATGACATCCGTGTCAAGTTTCTTTGGATCCCGTCATATATAGGAATAACTGCCTGTGACACTGTTGATCGGCTTGCCAAAGAAGCTACACAAGAAGAAGATATTGAAGCCACTCTCGCCCTCTCCCTGAATCATCTCAAATCTCACATACACGCCACACTACGAGAGGCATTCAACGAAAATTGGATACACCTGAAACAACGGGGTAGCATCACACTATGCCACTATGACGCTGCAACCGGTGACGACAACCGCCACTACAAAGAATATCAATCCGTGACTCGATCTCAACAGCTTATATACATGAGACTGCGCCTAGGGTACAGGTACCTATGGGAGTACATTGGCAACCCTGAGCCTCACCGCACTGTTTGTAAACTTTGTGGCCAACCCGACTCTCACACCCTCTCTCACTACATCCTCACTTGCCCTATGACCTCCTCCTATAGGTCCCCAGCCGTTACCAACACCTCTGCCCTCCCAGACCAGATATCCCTCCTCCTAGACACAGGCCTAGCATTTGACATTATTAGGGACCTGCCACTCTTTGCCATAAACAGATAAAATGTACCGGGAGCTTTCCCCCCACACACTCATCATTCTCTCACTTTATGTAACTTGACAAAACCTATGACCCTTCAGGCTTTTATGCCCTTAATGTACGAGTCATAAAGGCAAGTATGAACTTTTCATACTTCCCTGTTGGGCGCTGTAAACGATTCTGCACTTCACCTTGCACAGGATGTAAGGGGGTGCCCAATAAACTAGCCCCCTCGGGGACAAATCTGAATCTGACCTCTTCTTCTGTACCTTACAGTGTGGCTATGGGTTGAAGGAAGTCATTTCCTGTTACTGTTAGTGTTATTGTGTCTGGTTCTGGGGTGAACACACTACTAAAGAAAGCAGCTAATGGAGTGAACTCTCAGTTGTCCAGACTTCAGTTAATCTGGACTAGCCAGCTGGCCTAGTGACCACATTTCGTATTTATCTGCCAGCAAACCCTTTCCTTTTTTTCTAACCTTTAAACTGGGTCCCAAGAAATGAGTGTGTGTAAGGATAATAAAACATGTATCTATAACTGTTGCAGTTAAGTTAATAGTATTAGAGAATCTTGAAAGTAGCATTACCGGAGCAAAGATCATACAGTACAGTACGGCTAAACAAAATAATATCTGATATCAAGTAAAACTAAACTAAAATAAAGCAATTTAATTTACAGTTTGATGTCATATTCTATATTATTTTCTATTATTGATCCTTTAAAGGGTTAATATTAAATACAGTAATATATTGTACTCTATTAAGCTTGAGTTATATACAGTATAGTACTGGTATTCTTTTTTATATTCCGGATAGTCCAGACTTTCAGCTAATCTGGACACCCCACTCCCCCAATTAGTGAAGGTGATTAAAATACTTGGTAAAGGTGCAGATAACGGCTACCACCAGAAGGAATTGTCCGAATTGGTTGAAACTTTTTCTACACACTAATATCATGATATTAAACACAAAAATGGAAACGACAATGCATAGAACCTGACCTAACAAACCCATAGGTTGGGTATGTTAGGTCAGGTTCTATGCATTATCGTGTTAAAAAACTTACCTTATTATTGAGGTTGATATACATCAGCAATGGCGAGGAGGAATACGTGAAAGTGTTCACCATCATTTATAGGAAACTTCTCTTGAAGAGGGATTTAGCGAGGTCAACAACAAAAATTGCGCCGGGAGTAGAATTGTGAATTGAAACAGTTTATTTAGCCAGAAAAAACAGAGATAAGAGTAGATAATAATAACACTCTTAGCATGGCTGAGCCAGTTGCGAACCTGAGTTCTCTTTTAGGCATCTGATATATACTTTACTATACATTTATCTCAAGGAATTATTATGTAACATTTTGTAACATCTGGAATAGTACATAGCATGGTGGTAATAAGAAGCGGGATAGAGTAAATAAAAAAATAAAAAATAAAAAATACTTAAAATCATAATAGAAAGTTGTTTCTTTTAATATACTTAAAATCATCGAAACAATAAGTACAGAAAAAATAAAGAAAATCAACAAACAACTTCTGATGGTAGGCATTATCTACACCTTTACCCAACATGTTCTTGTTCATTTTCCTGGCCTGTCTTGGTCAATACTTTACAGTTGCTTACCCTGGATTTGATTAGACCAAAAAGAAAAATAACCATCATAAAACAATTCAAAGTCCAATGTGATAAAGGAGGTAGCATTGCGCTCTACTACGACTACTATTCAAGAAATCCCTCGATCAAAGAAAAGTGCCTAAGTGGTTGGAAATCAGCCGACGTCACCCCGATATACAATTAGAGAGGAAAAAGTGCCCCAGAAAACTAAGAGGCCAATCAGCCTAACATAACATACAGTACAGTATATGCAAATTAAAACTCACCGAGAATGTTTTGAAGATGCTATTATCACCCAACACCTAACCGAGCACAGTATTATCAAAGCATCTCAACACAGTTTCAAAGACTGAACGATAGCTTGTGTTGTGTAGTAGTACATTAATTTCTTTAAGGCGTTTGACAAAGGTCCACATGCATGGCTAGCCTCTAAGATCCTGCAGGTATTTGGCACTGAGGAAAATATATTGAATTGATTTAACAATGGCTGGAAGACAGGCAACAAGTCATAAAAGGCGTACATTCAGAGTGTTAAAAGGTTCTCATTGGAGTATACAATAATATACCTTTGGACCTAATTACCCAGTTTGTAAGCTGAATTAACGATATTGATGAAAATGTATGGAGCCACATATTATACAAGAAATTTAAATAAATATGTAAAAGAAGGGCATTATACTACAATTGCAATTGTGAAAGACTTCTGTATATTTCGTGGTAGTCGTTTATAGTTCTCTTGCACTGTAAGTGCAATGGTAGTAGGTAGTAGGCAGCTATCAAACAGGGAGATACGACCTGGGAAGATATTGGAAGCATAATGTGTTGTCTAACGGTAGACCCTGCTGCCATATGGCATCACGAAAATTGTGACCGAGTCCCAGGTTGCTCATCTGACTTTCTACCTCATTTACACATAATTGCAGGGTCTCAATTGCTTCTCTTACTATTGACAACACAACATACATATATTGTTTCTCACTTTTGATCTTTTTTTTGTATTTCTTTATGGTTCTTATTGTTATTATTATTATATTTTTTATTATAAATTTAATTTACTATGAATTATAATAATTATTATTATTATTATTACACTTTCGCCCCCCCCCCCCCCAAAGGCCCCAATGTGGGTCAGTGACCTGTGCCTGGGTTGGCTCATCCCCGTAAAAAAAAAAAAAAAAAAAAAAAAGATTACAAGTACAGTATTTGCGATTTTATTTATACATATTACTGTTACATTTCAATTATTACGAGTCAGATGTTCAAACTGAATAAAATTAGAGTGCATTAATTTTTGAATAGCCGAGAAACTGTCGATGTCGCCCGTATTTTGTCACAGCATTGTATGAAGAATGTGATGCTAGAGATATATGCCGTATGATGTTTTAAAACATAATATATATTTCAAGACACTGGTGATTAAAGATCACTGACCATTAACTCTCTGCACATCAGAAAACTTTTCTTCCATTGAGTCATTATTCACCAATAATGATGGAATAAGAGAGCTTCAAAAGAGCATACAGTATTGTTGAGGTGGCGAGAACAATGGTCAACGAAGGAATTGTGAAAGTGGGATTGAAATATCCTGTGAGGAAATCCGCAGGGTTGGCATGTTTGACACGAGGTAGTGATGGTTTAGGGCAAAGACTATAAAGTCTTTGGTCTAGGGCCATCGGCTGATTTAGTCAGGCAAAAGCTTCCGAGAACCAAGTGACAGTCTTTGATCAAATTACCACGACGCTGGTAGGTATGTTTGCTCCTGTTGGGTTAGCAGCAACTAGACCGCGCTTGTCAATGCCATGTACTACAGTACCTTTATTAATCCCAGTAAATTTAAATTAGAACCACTGCTGGCGCACACTATCTATGTTTTAAGTTAAAAGTAGTGCGATATAATGTAAAAACGGACCCAACAAAACCACATAATATAACCAAAACTATTTACATCTTACAGGGAACCAAATCCTCTTTCTTGGCATTTAATTTATTAGATACTTCGGCTACTTTACTTCATGTCGCCAGAGTATTTAATAAACAACAGAGAATTTACCTGAAAAAATAACATAATAAAAGAAAGAGCATCTGCGCTATATAACAGACCCTATACCCCCCCAAAAAATTTCTCGTCCTCCCACGAATGAGTGTTCGATCTCGCCTTTCTTACCACCACTACCACTGTTAGATAGAGTGGAATCACTGGCATTTCGTGTTATTAACTCTCCTCCTTTAGTTGATACTCTTTCATAACCTTTCTCTTCTCTGCAATGTTGCTTCACTCTCTCTCTTTTACAGGTACTTTAACGGGCAATGTTCGGTAGATTTGGCATCCTGTGTACCGCCGGCAGGGCCGTGGGCTCGTAACACTCGTCTTGCCCGCGGTGCCCACCGTTTCTGTGTGGAAATTACTGTGGATATCGGTCACACTAGATTCCTAGAATTACCCGTTATAGTACATCCTTCTTTCACTACACAGCCAAGCTGTGGAATGCTCTGCCTTTCTCTGTATATCCATACTCTTACAATGTCTCACTTCAAAAAGCTGGTTTTCCGGCATCTTAGTAGTGTAGATTAATATAGTTTCTTCTTTTCTATTTTTAATTTATTTTTTCGCCCCCTAGGCCCCGTTGTGGGTTGATGACCTGTGCCCGGATGGGCTATTCC
Organism: Homarus gammarus; assembly: GCA_958450375.1. NCBI lineage: Eukaryota > Metazoa > Arthropoda > Malacostraca > Decapoda > Nephropidae > Homarus > Homarus gammarus. The sequence goes on along the minus strand of CAUDMG010002352.1, from coordinate 1,084,218 downwards.
CCGTAAAAAAAAATTATATGGATAATCCACCCCCCTCAACATATTTTCTAAGAAATCTACATCAATTTCATGGTCATTTCCTAATGCAAAATATTCAAGAATCCAGGGATTTTTCACATGTCTGTAAAAAAACAAAAAGAATCAATCACCTTACCTAATTTAATTTGAACAGTATCCATAATCACATCCTGTTCCCATCAAAACACCTTGGACATCAAGGTCATGTTGATGTATAGTATCATCATGCATTCCTCGCCAACTTCAACTGGAAGATACGTTCAGATACGCTGAAGGTTTCAATTAACACTTTATCGGGACCTTGTTAAAATCCACGAATTTTGTAAGCTTTCTCAATCACATAAGTTATTTACTAGATCACCTAAATTTAAGTATGGGACACATTTGTCATTGGGGTTTCTCACTATAACCAAATAACATCGTCTTGCACACGCACTGCGACCGCCATTTTGGTCAGCAGTAAACACACACTAGTGACATAACCCATCTTTTTTTACGGAGATTAGTCCCCCCGGACACAGGTCAACTGGGGGGGGGGAAGTAGTAAGAATAATAATAACTATTATTATTATTATAATTAATAAAAAATACTAAAATACTAAAAATATAAATAAAATACTAAAAATATAAATAAATAAATACAAAACGAAAGCAATTGAATCAAGAATGAGAAACGATATACATTATGTATGTTGTGTTGTCAAAGTAAGGGAAACAATTGAGACCTGCAGTTATGTGGAAATGAGGCAGAAAGTCAGATCAGCAACCTGGGACTTGATCACAATTTTTGTGGTACCATATGGCAACAGGATCCACCATTAGACAACACATTATACACATTACCTTCCCAGGCGGTAGTGGAGACGTTTAAGTAAAAACTTTCATTGTACATAAACAAACTCTGGATTGAAGCCAATTTTCTTTTTAGTAAAAAAGTTTTATTTTTTAACATGTTTCAATGTTACCAAAGAACAGATAAGTAATGAAAAGCGAGTCTTTAATTGTAAAATATTTTGAATTTTCGGTTACTGCATTTATAAATAAACGAGTAAAGACTTGTCTATTCAAATAAGTTTAATTAAAAATTCTGACAGCACGAATTTGTTGCGTGGCACGTTTGTTATTTACTAGTGTTACGTTTTGCAAGTCCTTCAATTTTTTATTATCGCCATATTGCCGAAAAAGTTCACTCTGGGATTATCCTAAACCACACTGGATATTACCAGGAATTGTACAATTCTTCATTCAAACTTTACAGTTCCATATGCCAGAGGACTACAGGAACTCGAGTGCCTAGAAATATTTTGTGGCTTGTGAAGGATGTTTGTAATTACAGTAAAGGTGAACAGAAAACTTTAAATCTTCATATACACTACATGTTGCCAGGACCTGCAGTTGCTGGAATTCGTCCATGTGGTGTTATTGATTTTTGCATACACGAGTCTTGGTGCTCGATGAATGGAGTTACCAGTGAGATATAGTAATGTTTCTTCGTCCATGCAAGATAGTTGAACGAATCTCCAGGCTCTAGTTTCACCCTATTCCAATCTCTTTCCTGTTGCTGGTCTTTTGTACACAGCTCAAATTTGCGAACAGCAAAACAGCCTTGTAACACTAACACTAATTAAACACTCGACTGCATTCCACGGAGGGTTCTAAGGTTTGAAACAACAGTAAATAAAATGCAATTATATTTCACCGTCAAAGAATTTTAAGCCACGTTTCTTGCAAAGATTTTTAAAACTACTGTGTTGTCTCACGTACAGTAAATTGTAATTCTAGGTCCAGGGAATAGAAGTACTGTATATAGTCTAATTAAATATTAATAGGTAATAATAAAATACGCAATTATGATATAATTTTATTCATAAATTGGTTCAGCCATCTGAAACAGCACCGACTGGTAAAACAAATTAACCTTAATCAAACATTCATAAAATTCATCAGTAATGTCAGAGCTAGAAGTGAAGACATTCATCAGTGGTGACATTTTGTGTTGACATGCAACCAGCAACAATGTAAAAGTTGTAGCAGTGAAGAAACACAGCAGCTATATAGATGGGGATGTGATGACGTACACAGCAGATAGCACATACACACACAGCAGTTATAATGAAGTTGTAGATGTGATATACACACAGCAGCTTTGTTAAAGTTGTGAAGCCACTGTTGCAAAGGTTGATGATGAAATACACAGAATTGTGTTGATATAGTAGTGATTACTGAAGTGCAGAAGTGATAGATGTGATGAGCCACGACCTTTTCATGGGAGAATGGGTAGAACAAACTCAGATGCAAGACATATGAAGACGATCCTCTGAAAGTGTAACTGGCCGAGGTGATGCCGTGGAACATTTTCAAAGTTGTGGTGTACCAAACATCCTGTCCTAAGAGAAGACCTGAAGAATCACTACAGCTTCGAATACTGTAACCAGACCTGGATATTACCAGAGCGTGGATTTTAAGAAGGCGGTCATCAGATTCCTCTGACGACTTCCTGTTGCAGCTGAGCCGAGGGACAAGGTGGAGTTGATGTGGACGTCAACGGGACGCGATTAATTTTTGACGACGCGATTAATTTTTGACGAACTATCTTCAGTAATAACCACTTCAGTTTGAGATCATGAAAAATCATTTCAATATATGAATTTCGCAATTTCACTACTCAGGATACTCGAACATAAAAATACTTTATGGAAAATTACTTCTCATTAATACGCTCTAAATAGAATATTTACGTAACCTAAAATTCGTCCTAGTGCCCTAGTTCGACAAGATTGAGGCTTTGTAACGTCCATCTGATCTGGTTAGGGTAGTAGCTTCTTTTCCCACTGTTTATCTTCTCTCCTCCACAAAGTGCGCATCTACAGTGAGTCCAATCCACACACGGCCCCCAGAGAGTTGTCTGCTCTGTATTGCCTACGAATGACTGTTTCTTCATCTGGCCCTGCCCCATGGCTTTCCTGTCTCAGTCCCTGCCTTGCTCGGCCATGTCACAACTGTCCCAGGCTCGCTCCACCCAGTCTCAACACTCAAGCCAAAAAGGGGGAACCTGGAATTGGTGAATTTGGGTGAAAGAATATTGCCTTTTAGAACCCATTCATGACATCTAATAACTGAATACATGTACTATAATTGATAGGGATATCTAGTATTGGTGAATATGAATGGAAGCATTTTGCTTAGTGAACTCTGAGCGACACTTACCAATGCCTGAATCTTTAAGATAACTCTTTTGTCATGAAATTATGAAACACATTCACACAAAACAAACATTATGATTACCAAGGAGTAAAAAAAAAAAAAAAAGTAGATCCTCAGAAAATACAATTTTATACTTACCACATAAAACTGAAATGATACAAACACCTTACCTTGAGTGGTCTTGTACTGTAGCACCAGTTGTCTCTCTGGAATAAGAGAGATTTGATTTCCTAGGACACTCCTGAAGGACCGTCCACGACCGTCAAGTTGGTGGGCGATTCTCATTATTTGCAAGCAGTGCAGTACTTGACAATCCTCTTCTCATAACGTGGGGATAACCAACACCTCTCATCCTCCTGGCACTGAAGACATACTTCTGTCAAAGTCCATCTTCTTACATCTCTCAATGACTAAGGCCTTCCTTTACTGTTGTACCTCAAGGCTGAATATGCTCAAGTCCATCCTCTTCATTTATAACTTGAGATTTGAGATGAAAAGTCCACATGTGGTGATAACTGAAGGCTACTGTGAATAACCATCCTCTTCTGTTTTGTGATGACAGGGCGATGAAGCCCCTGCTCTTGAAGAGTGCATATTTATCTTCAATTCATTCCTTACCGAGATGAACATTTAACCCTTTTCCTCCTTTCCCCAATCCTGTGGACAAATTCCTCCACTCTTGCTATTACTCTTCCTTACCTCCTGCTGATAGTTATTGCTATTACTCTCCCTTACCTCCTGATAATTAATGCCTAGCACATATTCTTCTCCCTAGCAAAATCTACTCTCTCCACCTTAATAACCAGTGGCCAATGATAAAATCTATCTTTTTCACTTCCCTGTGAAATTATACTGTAATCCACCTGGCTATCATAATGGGATCCTTCTTCATCACCTTACAGCTTAGTATAGGGTCTTCAATATCTTCTTGATAAACCTGAACCAATTTTCCTCTCTTCAAACCAAGGCCATTCTCTTGAAATCCTGATGTTAAATGAAAGTGCCTTAATCAACCAACCACACTACCCTCACCTTTTTTTACACCTATTAAAGTGGAGGCCCACCCTAGTAGTTCCTGCCTGACGACTTTACATCCACTATCTAAGACAACCACATCTGTCCTCTCACCAAAGACATCTGCATCCAGCCTTATACTTCCTCTGGGGTCTTGAATTCTTGAAGTTGACCATTCTCCTTTCCTCCATCAACGACAATGACCGTCCTCTTGTACCTCCATCAGCGACGACCGTGCCCACCCTCTTGTGCTTCCATCGACGACGACGACCTGACCTGCCCGTCCTCTTGCACCTCATCAACAACGTCCCAACGGCGACCATGCCCATCCTCTTGTGCATCCTTCCCTCGTCAGCACCTGTGAAGACCACCATGCCCAGCCTCTTCCTTCACCTGTGTAAACGACCATGCCCATCCTCTTCCTGCACCTGGCACCTGCGTAGGCGACCATGCCCATCCTCTTCCTGCACCTGCGTAGGCGACCATGACCATCCTCTTCCTGCACCTGCGTAGGCGACCATGCCCATCCTCTTCCTGCACAGACGACCATGCCCATCCTCTTCCTGCACCTGCGTAGACGACCATGCCCATCCTCTTCCTGCACCTGCGTAGACGACCATGCCCATCCTCTTCCTGCACCTGTGTAGGCGACCATGCCCATCCTCTTCCTGCACTGGTGTCGTCAACCATGCCCATCCTCTTCCTGCACCTGTGTAGGCGACCATGCCCATCCTCTTCCTGCACCTGCGTAGACTACCATGCCCATCCTCTTCCTGCACCTGGTTAGGCCACCGACCATGCCCATCCTCTTCCTACACCTGCGTAGACTACCATGCCCATCCTCTTCCTGCACCTGTGTAGGCCACCGACCATGCCCATCCTCTTCCTGCACCTGCGTAGACGACCATGCCCATCCTCTTCCTGCACCTGCGTAGACTACCATGCCCATCCTCTTCCTGCACCTGTGTAGGCCACCGACCATGCCCATCCTCTTCCTGCACCTGCGTAGACGACCATGCCCAACCTCTTCCTGCACTGGTGTCGTCAACCATGCCCATCCTCTTCCTGCACCTGTGTCGTCAACCATGCCCATCCTCTTCCTGCACCTGCGTAGACGACCATGCCCATCCTCTTCCTGCACCTGCGTAGACGACCATGCCCAACCTCTTCCTGCATCTGTGTCGTTTACCATACCCATCCACTTCATGCAGTGAATAAATTTACAATGACTATTCTCTAATATTTGATGACATATTCATGTTATCCTCAAACATCTTACCATACTTTACAAGTTATCCTTAATTGGCTAGCAATACATAAGTTCTATTTACAATAACAAAAATAACCTTGCCTTTAGTTATAATGTATTATTCTTCAAGTTGTTGATCTGTCCCGCAAGAAGACCTTCAAAAATTTCTCAAATTGCCATTTATTTTGGTGCTTACGCAGATATATTCTTTCCACGGTGTACCTTTCATCTTCCTTCTCGACTGGTGTAGGTTTTGTTCCATATTCAAGGGAGCTAATTTTAATTGGCTTGAATATTCACTTAAGACAATTCCGTTGAAACTGCCATAGTTACTTCTCAAACGGTGTAACTTTCACATCATATTTAAGTACAATATGGTTACTTCTCAAACGGTGGTTACTTCAGAAAAACTGTAACTTTAGCATCATATTCATTATGTTTACTTCCACAACGCTGTAGGATTCAACTACTTAGGACCTGCTCATTTACTTCAGTATGGAGCCTTAAACATTCAATACATTAGTACTGTTGTTTTACCATTTACCATGAATCAGTCTATAGTTTCCATGCTTATTTTCCTGACTTTTCGTCATTGTCAGACTTCAGTAATAAAGATATTCTTCTTTCAAATATTATTTTACTTACAAGAATACCAACTATGTATAGATATTCAAGAGTATGCAATTCATTAGTAATAAAGCCAATTTACTCACCAAGTGTGACTTTTTACTTACTGGTCCACAAGTTCATTTTAGAATATTGTCAGTCATTGTTCCTGTCGTCAGTTAGAATGCTCTTTAATATTTCCTAGAACTGTGTTTATCCTTTCACTTAATCTTCGTTAACCTTAGGGTCTACAGGTTTCAATATAAAATAACTTTCCTCTATACAGTACAGGTACTGCAATTTGAAATTCCATGGAGATAATCCTTGCATATTTAACTTTACTTCTCTTTTAACTTAAGTCTTCTTGAATTAACCATTTATAGTATGCAAAAGTTTTGTTGATCAGTTACACAGATTGGTTTTAAAGGTTTTTGTTTGCTGGTCATTTGCACTGGGTGGGTTAAACACGATACTGTACCAAGGCAAGACTGCCATTTCATCTGGGATCTTCTATCATGTAACTCTATAAATTATTCTCATTCATTTCCACTGTTACTTACAGTCTTCACAAATCTAAATTTTCAATTAAGTTAGATTTGGTACTTTCTCTACTTGGAACATGTTAGTCTTAAAAAATTAAGCATTTCATACACTGCAAGTGAACAGTACTGTACTCACTTCCACTGATCACGAGATTTTAAGCAGTTAATATATCCATCACTGATCTGGAAGCAGTTTGTAGGTGTATCCATTCCTTCTTCACTATCAAAATCTTAAAAGTAGCATATCAATCCATTCTTTCTTTAAACAATGAAGATGTCTGTAATTAGCATGTAAAATCACTTTAAATTGACATTGCAAGAAGCAATATAGTATATCCTTTGTTTCACTAACAATCAAGATACTTATCCTCAACAGGAAGATCTTTTCCCTCGTAAGACCGAAGATATTCATCTGCAGCATGGTACAATGTATCCATATAAAATTTTAGTCCTCTTAAGATCCAAAATATGTATCTGCACAATGGTTGGTCCAATTCAAGTTTTTTACCCAGAAAATATTAGCAGTGAGCACTGCAATTAGTGGCAAATCCATAAGAAGTGGTATTTTCTAACTTATAAATACCATGTAAAATGGTATCTATTGCATTCAAAAGATTCTGTATCCAAGGCAGTGGTTTTCAGTTTTACATTTTGATATACAGTATGGCTATTTTTTTTTACATTTTTCTTTTTTCTCAAATTTATCTACGTACTTGTTTTTTTTCTGTCAATGTTCTGTGTATGGTCATGAGTTGTGCAGTAGTCAAGGTCAAAGACTGAAGGAACTACAGTACTCAAGTACAAAGATACAAAACTACTGCTCCCGGACACCAGAATGATAGATAGTACAGTAATTCATCACATGCATAAGAAGTTCTAGAGCCTGACCTGTCCAGGAGCATCTTGTTCTTTCTTGATATTTTTCACAAAAAATCTTCCTGTTCCCAATTCCAATACTTGTATAACATGCATTAATTTTTTCCCAGAACAGAATGGCAAGTCTACAAATACTTTTTTATAACTCCTACGAACAAATGCTGACCTGCCGTCCACAGCCAAAATGTCTCGCCACACATTCAAATGTATCTGAAACAAAAGAAAATGCATTGAAAAAATATATAGTTTGCAAGCTTAAACTATTATCAATAATTATAAGTGAGTTCATCATTCAAATTATTCCATAGTTTTTTTTAAAAAGAAAATTTTTGCCAAAATGTTAAAGAAAACTTTGCCAAAGTAAACCAACCTTTCAATGGCAACGTTTTGCTGATGTTCATAGTACAAGTCTTGTTTGACAACTTGATCTGTATGTAGCAAGCTGACAATTCCACTGACAAAATTGGGTGAAAAATCCCACAGTACAGTATTTCCTCTAAATTTGTGAACACACCAGCATAATCTAAGGCCCTGCAGCAAAACTGCGCATCCTGAGGATCCTATTTCAACCTGAAGTGATGATTCAGTCTCAACACTCCTTTGCAAACCAAGTGCTGGATGACAAACTTGACGACATACCAATATCTTCCATGCATACAACAAACTCCCTGAAAACAAGACAAATTATCAGTTCAAAATCTTCAAACCTTAGCAGACATATTTTACACTGTATACACACACAAGACTAAGCAGCATTAATACAGTATTAGTTAGCAAAGTATTCATAATAACTCACCTTTAACTTGAAGAGCAGCAACACCCGAACTTCAGCACATCATCTGGCCACCACTGCAGGCTGCTGACAGCTACCACAGTTCCTCAGTGGTCTCTTTCGCTGCAACTGTTGCTCCCAGCATGATTTCAGACAACCACTGCAGCTCCTTAGTGGCTTCGACTTACTTCGCAGTTATATGGCCTCTGTCTGGTCACCAAAACTCCCCGACGCGGCTTTCTAACTCCTCCACTAGTTTCTCAGTAGTCATTGATGCCCCTTAGTAGCTTCCACACGCAGCCTCCAACAGCCCACTAGATCTCCACACGGCCCCAACCTTGGACCTCAGGAAGAAGGGGTACTTCATAATGTTGTATCTAATAGGGATATGTCACTCTGGCATGTGGTTTAGGCCTAATTTAACTTACAGCTATTGATCTATCCAACTAATCAGGGCAGGCGTTACTTCACTTCATTCTTACGTTTGACAATAAGTTATAAATTGTGCAGACTAGACAGCAAAGAGTAGTTTCACTTCTACAAAACATTAAAATTATAGTAGCTAATTGTTTTAAAGAGCACAAGTTTTATTGATATACATTGCCTACAGCACACTGTCTTTACAAAAATCCTTAGTGGTGGATATTTTTATATTATACAGTACCTCCTAACTATAGAGAAATATAAAAAGCCAGAGCACCATACCCCAGTAAACAAGTAAAATGCACCCCCTCTGTCCCTGTGTTCCAACCGTCATCCAGGCTCACACTTTGATGTCCCAGCACGGCATCCGACCCACTTCTACGTCCCACTTCCCAGCCCGGTCGCCGACCCATTTACGTCCCAGCCCTGCTGCTCAGCACTAACAAGTCTTAGCGCTACATCCAACTATTCTCGCACGTCCACCACCAGTCACAACTTCACGTCCCAGTGCTACCATTAGTCACAACCGCACGTCCCAACGATGCCATCGGTCATAACCACGTCCCATCGGTGCCATCGGTCATAACCACGTCCCAGCGGTGCCATCGGTCATAACCACGTCCCAGCGGTGCCATCGGTCATAACCACGTCCCGGCGGTGCCATCAGTCATAACCACGTCCTAGCGCTGCCATCAGTCGCAACCGCACATCCCAGCACTGCCATCCGTCACGACCACATGCCCCAGTGTCGCCTTCAATCATACTCAGGACAGTGCTGTCTTTGATGCTGCACATAGGTCCCACTGCTACCTTCAACTGCACTCATCTCCCATTACAGTATCCATCAACACGACTTAACAGAGCAGCCTGCAACCACGCCTTTATGACTACAACGACTGTTTTTAAAGACTCCAGGATACTCAGCAGGGTCTCCACCGAGCAGCAACCAAACCTGAACGTAATGATTTCATACTGTACTGCATACAACAAAGTATTCTAGTGATAAGTGAAACCCTTCACAAACACTACACATGGAAGTTATTGTCGATTAATATTCTCAACTACAATATTAATATAAAATACAAATTAATTTTAATAAACGCCCACAAATAAATTGCCAATACAAACCTTAAGTTAAAATACAATCGTAGGCAACACCCGAACTCCTTCCACGAGAGATGAAGACGAAGGGATATCCAATCTTCAAAGCACTGCAGTATCTGATATTTCCACCAAGTCCTATCACAGCCCCAGATGAATCAAATGCCCTATTTCCTAGTTGACTTCTGGTACTGCATAAATTTAGATCCCAGGAACCATTCTCAAAAATGCTGACTAAACTTCTGGTCTCATGTTCCTGCAAATAATTAAAGAATTTAAAAGTGTTAAATGGTCAATGTTAATGACAAAAATATGCTCACAGCACTAGATGCAACTCCAATTAAAAAAAACACCTACTGAATACAGAATATAGTACAGCAATGACAGTACAACCACCATGCCTTATGACTGCTTTATGATTTATATTTAATCAGCAATTAGTAGTAACATGAAAATTAATTTAGAATTTCTAATAAAAGAACTAACCTTCTTAGGGTTGTTCTTTGGCTTTGGATCCATCTTCAAAATCAGCATTACACACTCATGGCATTCTACATAATTTGAATATAACAAAAAAAAAAATTTTACTTGGAGGAAAGGTCCCACCCTCTTTCCCACTCTCCTTATAATCCAATTAGGTTTATAAGAGAGTGACCGACACTTGAATTAATGAGCCCAGATAATGAATCCAAACACATTAATGCAAGGTTCCAGTTCCTCCAAGTTTACAAGATGCATCTTAATCTAAGGATAGTATATCTCATTTACATAATCAGTATATCAATATTTCACTCAATTCAGCCAAGATTACAGGATGTAAAAGTTCATACAAAAACATCACATACACACTATACATATATAAGCAACAGAAATGTGTATCATAACACATGGTTTGTTAAAGAATTGTAGTAACAAATACATTTTGTCAAGTTTAAAGCATATTTTACTGCAAACATGTTCGAGTAAATAATATTCTAGTAGAGATAATTGGCAAAATTCACACAAGAACAGTTAACAAGCACAGCATACAAGCTACTCATTTATCAACACTTGTACAAATTGCACAAGGGAGAGTGAAGATCACATGGAAATGCACACTATCATAGCTAGTTAGAATTTCACCATTCCCCAAACAGAATATGATTATACTGTGCATTGCAAAATATACACACATTCATATCACAGAGACAGGCAGAGGTGAGGGGCAAAGCTAACCAACTGGTTAATACACAAGTCATAGCATATTCCTATACTGTACTGTACACTTTGTACTGGAACCCTAGCGTGTATTGGACATTCAATGTTCAGCAGAAATACAAAAGCTACAAAAACCATTCCACTGTTAGCATTCGAATGTAAACTTTTGAGACAAAATATAATCAGTAATTTTAAATGAAGTCAAGCACTAAATTTTACCACTACAGATATCAGAAACCAGATACCCTGTACTGCATTCAAGAACAACTGCCAAACCTAGCATAAGCAGACACTTTACAGCAGTAGTAGTTGTGTAATGCATAACCCAGTTAGATAACTATCCACCATCTTCTTTCTAAATTGTGCATACAGCAGTGCAACCCACTCAGCAAATCAATAATTTAAGACAGCAAATATGTTCCAGCTATTAAACTAACCCACTATTACAAGTTAGGAGTACAGTATGTACCATTCCAACATTCCAAAGACTAACAATGAAGTATGTTATTGTGATATATAGTTAGAACAAATATTGTTACCAATTAACAGGAAGAAAAGACCACATTAAGAGAAATATCCATGTCACTATAATACTTAAAAGATGAAACTTTGTATCACTCAACATTTATCAATAAGAAGATTTTCAAGCAACACAGGCATTAGTGATGAGTTTATTGAAATGAATAAGGAAAAAAGGGTCCAACAAAACTATAATCTACACTCATACACTTTAAACACTGATGTTCACTTGCACTATGGGTAGAGATATTAGATGTATGCATCTTCTGAAATCGGAAAATGTCTATCTTTAGAAAGCTACGATACAAAGTTCCTCAAGTCTCAATATGATACAACTGAATATACAAATTAAATACTACTGTAATGTAATTCATATAAGAATATGCCTCAATCACATTGATGCCTTTACTAACCAGCGTAACTAAAATGTTGGTTTCGGGCTCTGGAATTTGATGCCGTAACTTCCAGTCACTGAAGTCTACCCTGTAACTAGAGAAACTGCTTACTCCCCCCCCCCCCCCACCTATATTCCTTATTCATCACATATTTTCCCATGTTCACTGGAGTGTACATCCACACTTTCTCAAAAAAAAAAAAAAAATAAATATATATATATATATATATATATCAGCAAAGCTATGTCCTTTAAATGTACAGGGTGGCAAATGTATAGAGATTACACATTACTGGCTCCAACAGTACCAAAATATAATTACAGTAAATTAACAAGCAAAAGAACAAGATATTAACAGTAACCCAGTGCACAAAATAGAATTGACAAACAATAGTTATTGATAACAATTATGTAATTCAAATAACTTTTGCTCTAAATTAACTGATAATAAGAGGAACTTCTTCCACATACCAATACTGTATACAGTTAAGGTAAAAGCTGCAATTAAAGTGGGTTGCCAGGAAGGTTGATCAGTTCACGACGTTGGTCCTCATTTCCTGAACTTCGTCGAGTCTTTTACCACCATTCCTTTAACAGAAAACTAAACATTTCCCTACCTAATCCTACCCTATTCAAAATCACTTTTGCTATCCTTCTAAATAATACAAACTCAAAAGATGAATTTCAAATATAGTGCATACAATTTCCTTTAGATGTTTAGTTAAGTAAATATTTTTTATGAATATTTTATGGAAAGACGTCTAGCGTAGAATTCAAAGTTAGTGAGAGGGGCTCCAAGACCCGGTTAATCCATCAAAATACACAAAACAATAAAAATAAAAAGACTTCTGTGGCAAGTGTTTCCAAGCTTTTACAGGCAAATTTCATATTAGTTGTGACCCATCCAATATAGCTCCATGAACTACTTGACTTGTTCATACATGCTAATGAAAATCAACCACATAGCAAACCTGTGCACATGAAGACGATGCCTCTTAATTCTGTTCAGCCAAATGTTTAGTCAGCCACAAACATCAGTTGTCACCACAGAAGATCATGCTGCCGTATATAGCAGAAGAGGAATAAGTTACCCCCTCCCCCCCCCCCAACACAACCCATGGTACTGTACTAATCCCAGTTAAGCCTTTACTAAATTGCACCCTATGCAACCAATTCTGTGTTACAGATAAGAATACTATATACACTTTTAAAGATTTTAAACAAAAATGTTCTGGAGAGCAATTAAATTACATCTACAGTTAAGTAACCACATAGTAAGCTATGAAGCACAGTAAAAATTTTAAGGTCATGCAATTAAAACGTAGTACTGTACTGTACAAGTGCCATGTGCAATGTAAACCATAACTGTTTAGAGTGGGGCTAAGCAGACTCCACAACTGCCTTGAAATTACATCTCATAAAGTATCAGCCTCCCACAAAGGATTAAATCACACAATGCTTTAAGAGATAATTAACTACCTACAAAATTACATTAAGGTATAAAAACATAACGCTGTTACAGGAATGAAACTTACTGAATTACACCGAGTGCCTATCACAGCTATAGCAGTGCAGTGCTGTCTTATTAGACTTGATCACGTGGAGTTCCCGATTGAAGTATATTTTTGATGTTGACCGCTTCTGTTCAAAGAGTCTGAACAAATGTTATTGTCCCTCACCCACCCCAGCTCCATAATTAACAATACTTCTATCCCCAAACAGCAATTTTTTCACTTATTTTAGCCAATACTGATTGATGGTACGTACTGTATAATGATTTAAGAAAATCCTTCATTGTGTTATTGAACAACATTATTGTTAATACACCCAAAGTTACTGAGAATCTCGGAAAAGCTAATGATAAAAGGCTCGAGATTCTAATGAAAAATTAAGCTACTACTGGCTGTAGTTTACAGAGAATTTATATACAGTAAGTGTTTGACTTCTCTCTTACTTACTGTACTTGCAAAATATGGATACCTGTGTGCAGTCTTCATATGATGCGAGATAAATGGAGCCATTGGTTGCACTATAGCAAGTATGAGCTGGCTGAGAAGTATTACATAAAGTATGAAGAATAAAATGATCAGACATTGTTCTTAGTTTATGTTATATCAATGCCGAATCACTGTTAATGCATATTCTATTCATATTTTTTTCTAAAGAAACTCCAGCAGAGACTTCAAAAGAATATCTAAGTTGTCACAAATACCTTGTGTCCTCTGTGAGAAAGCCAATTCTGCTCCATTCTGTTCTCAAAACTTGGTTTGCTTCCCAAAGCAAACCTGCTCCATTCTGGTGTCAAGACCGTCTCACTCCCCAAACCAATGTGTAGAATTCTTTAACAGGAAAAACTTTGCAAATGATAACCCCCTCCCCCAAAACTCGCAGCAAACAAAGTTTCTTATCTTTTTAAATTTAAGACAACTATATTGCAGATAATTTAAAAAAAAAATAATGAAATTAATTTGTTTACAAGAGAGATAGAAAGCATAATTCTTCAAAACCATAGATAACACTGAAATACCTTTATGTTGTGAAGGGATTAAAAAATCTAATGGGGTGGATCCTTGGTATGGGGATTGAAGAAATGAGACTGTACCTTCATCTGGGACTCTAGGTTACTGTTCATTCATCATGCAACATCACAAGTCAGCTTCTTGATGTTTGATAGCAGCACACCAAAATCCACTGCCAATTAAACAAGTAATTTCCCATGCCCCAACCCATAAGCCATTTCCTTTTTCTTTATCAAAAGAGTTTCTACATTATCTTCAGTTTTACTATACAATTCAATGCACATATACTGTAGTGTTTTCCAAACGATATTAACAACTTGAAAAATAGATAACGAGGTAGGATTATACTATTTAACAAATCATGCAACATCAGCATCAAAAGCCAATGACAGTACAGATCGCATTTTTACCTGTTCGTTGAATTCCTGCAACACTTATTGGATGGTGTTCTGTTCTGGGGACTTACGGGTATTGTTGGCCAGACGTAAACGTTCAATCAGAAAAATTTCAAGGTGGTTTCACCTCTGTTGGACCCTCTGCATTCCACGATGGTCAACAATCTATATATAAATAAATGATGGGGGTCATTAACCCCCACCCACCCCGAAAATACCAGACCAGTGTCCCCTTAACTTTAACTTTCATAAATCTTGATATTCTAGTTGAAAGTGAGAATTTAATTTCTCAGATGTTGTTTAAAAAGATTTTCGTAATCAAAATGAATATGCACAATTCAGTTGCCACAATACTGTACAGTATAAGGAAACACCAATACTAAAATTTTTCCATAATTACTTCTGTTCAATTTAATAGTTGCTAGCAGTTGGTAAGCTATTATGTTATTTGAGTTTGTGTCTCCCAGCTGGTTCAATCCAGTAAAAATACTTCTGGTAATTAAAAAGAAAGCTAATGCTTGAGAGCTAATGCTTACAAGTGTTATTACAAATTCACGTTACTTTGCTCAAGCAAAATTTCCTATCCGGTCATTTAGATCCTCTTTAAACCAACAGACAAACCTTATCTAAACTAAGTTAACAAATTACATAACTGTATTTACCCCTTTGATTTGGGTGCATGATATTGAAATTTCCCTTAACAGGGATACCAGTCTGAGAGCTAACTTTTCACACATTTATGTTTCTTTACAAGTCTTTTTCCCACATAGTGCAGGGTGACTGAAATTAACAGCAACATGGAACTTCCATCATTCCTTGTAATTTCATATACCTAAATATATCAGGTAGCATTCAAACTGATCCAATTCAAAATACTGCTGTACAGTACATTATTACAGTGATAATTTCAAGAAACGTGGATTGGGGCCTAAGAGAATGTTCTAAATGACTGGTTGAAAAATTTTGTTATATATTTTTGGCATTACAGATTCTCAACAAATGTGTTACCTTCACCGCTGGAGTACAGTACTATCTCTTGTAGATGGGATCCTTCAAGTTTAAAAAATAATTGGGGACGAGGAGGAACTGTGTCGGCTCCAATTCAACTAGTCAGCACATACAGTAGAGCGAAAATGATGCAACTCCAATCTGTGACCTGATAACGGCTGCAGGTCATGCCAACTGAAAAAAATTATTGCTCCTATCCCAAACCCTCTGGCATTTTAAACTACATTACACAACTTAATGACAAGCAACAAGTTGAACATGTTCCTTTCCTTTATTCAAGTATATTTAAATACTGTATCGATTATACTTTTTTTTTAAATAATTTCCATAGTGATGTACAGTATTTAGCTGAATACTTTACAGAAACTTACAAAACACCAGCCAATATAAAGAAGAGTTCTACACAGTACACCAAATTTACCTGTCATACTGAAGTGAAGATGGCAGACAATGGGACCAAATTTTCAAATGGGGTAAAATATGTTGCAGTGGAATCGACCACCCGGGTAGAAACTGCAGTGGACTGAGACAGCAATATTCAATCTCACTCACTGGACGAATCCAAGATTCTTACATCCATGCTCTACAAAAAATAAACAGCCGCTTTCCCCAACCCAATGTACCATATCACATTCTACTACAGAATATAAAATAAGTTTTAGTTTTCCCTTATTCATTGACTTGAGCCTGTACAATACTGCAATATACTTTTATGCTGGAAAAAGCATTCAACGTAAACTTTTCATGAATTAAAATAATCCAATTTACCCCTTTAAATAATAATTTAGCAGTAAATTAAATCACCGAAAATTACACTTCCCTGGTTACCTCCAATTTTCTTGATATTTGCAGGGACACAGGGTAGGGACGACAGTGCAGGAGGGGAAGACAAATCATTCCAGTAGCTCAAACCTATGTTTCAGTGCACAACGTTCAGTGCATTGGGGGTGTCCTCGGACAGATGCAACCAGCCAGAGGTGACTTACATGAGCGACCAACCGCAGGAGATCCTGGGTATGTCTTGGTGAAAAAACATCAGTATCCTAACCTACCCCCTCTATACTCTACTTTATAAACATTCAAATGTTTGAACCCAGTGATCTAAATACAAAAAAACTTGAAGCCAGAGCTAACATAAGCTTTCAGTGCTTCCCATATGAGTGGGGTAGCTTTCTCCACTTGTGAGGGTACATTACTTCTTACATAAAACGACTTGTGGCCATTTGTGCCTATCAGAATAAAACAAGTGGCTTTGCTATCATTAAAAAAATTACTTGCCTAAATTAGCCTTCAAATTACGGAACACCAAAATGAACTTTCAAGTCAAAAATTAATAATACCCGTTGTTATAAGCTACTAAGATAATTAAATTATAAGTACTGTATAATGCTAATTCTCACAAACTACCATTACCTGTTTCTGCAGCTTGACATGGTCCATACTTCTGAATGCCGCAGACCACCGTATGTGCTAATTTGACATGTTGCACAGCAATCAGACATAAAACGAACCTTGTCAAGACCGAATACAAACAATTCCAGGTGGGCCACGCAGGCTGGACACACCAATCTGTTAAAATCAGGACAGTTCTCTTCCAACACCCCTTCAATCCCTCCAAATAATTACAAGACTTTAAATACCAAGTCATTTGACAATGCTACCCATATTCAAACTACATTCATCCACTAACATGAAATTAACTGCTCAAATTTTTCAACATGGAATTTAAAGTGCCAACCTTTGGCAAACTGGTACCAAGATCTCAAATATTGTCAGTAAACGGATGGCTGGGTATTTATTATCTTCCAGAGCAAATGTCAATTTTTAATGTCATCATTTAATACAGGAAAAAATTCCAAGTCTCCATAACCAATCTTGGTGTATACTTTACCCAGTTTTACTATTAAAAATGGTACAGATCCAAAGATAATAAGCAAAGCCAGTAAACTTCAACTTTCAAATAATTGTGCAAATCAATTGATTCACTTCACTTTAAAAATATGTAATATCTTCTACAGATTAAATTGTACTGGTTACCTTTTCATGTTTACCTTTCCATAAATACCTTTTATCTACTTCCAGACCTTGCCTGGAGCTACTTGGACTATAATTTGATCTTGGAATGGATGCTTCATACAGGACCCCATGCCTGCAGTCATCTCAGATCTCACCTTCCATGTATGTTGTTGCCTTGTGTACAGAAGCGGAGGTCCCTATGCCAGCCGCATGACAGTATGCAATTCATAGTCTTGTATAACTCCTGATAACTTCTTTCAACCAGTTTTTTTATCCTTTGTGTGCAGTAAAGATGCTCCAATCTGTAAATGTACCATATTTCCCATCCCCAAGCATTTTGCCCAATAACGTAACAAGGTGAAATAACTATTTATTCCTTTAACTAAATAGTTGACTCCAGATTCTCAATATATCTTTTAACTAAATAGTACTGTACTGTGTCCAGATTCTCAATTATGTTGCAACTAATTAATAGTGTCCAGATTCTCTATGGCAGCCGTATTATCTCTAGTTTTACAACTATGAGCTTCACAATTTTCATATTTTCTAAGCCGTGCAATCCTCATACCTTATACCGGGAGTTTCAACTGTTGTCGAAGACGGGCCACAGGGGTTCGGGACCAGACATATAGGCAGCCGCGACAGGAACGGGGAAATTTCGAGGCTGGAAATACTCTGTTAAGTTCATCCCCCACCAAACCCTAATTCCCAACATGTTCTTTAAAACAATTTACTACACATGTGCAAAACCAACAAATTCTTCCATCAGCTATAAAGATTGTTACACAATTATTAATAATCTCAACCACTACTATGAACACTTAGCACTTCCACCAGATTTGATATCGATATCAAATCTTGTAACCATACTGACATCTAAACTAAACCCATAAACTTTTCCCAGCAAGGTCTGAGCTAACTACACCTGATGATTGAAATAACTATACTGTATCTCTATCTGGAATCATTACGTGTTGGGGGAGAGTTGGTGACGAGGACAATGGCAGTGCATCTCTCACCTCAACTTGGTGCTGGACATTCTTGGGTCTGTTCGACTGCAACTGCGACAGGCAACTACAGCCCCACAGCACAGACAGGACAGAACAGGCCTCACTGAAAATACTGTTAAATATTTTCCCTAGCATACCTACTTGTTCAATCACTACTAACAGCATATGATAAAAACATAACAGAACAACATGCAGGAGACAGTAACTTTCTAAATGTTGAGGAATCGAAACCAGAACTTGGAAATTATCTTAGTCTGAGAAACTTTAGTCGAAGTTATAGCCAAGTACACATTATACTCTGACTTGGGAATCGAACCCAAGGACTCGCAACTACAGAGTACGGTACACATTCTAATTTGCCTCGGGAATCGAACCCAAGTGCATGAGTTTTAAAATTCGGTAAAACTTTAAAATACACTCATCCGAGACTACTGAATATTGGGCGAGTTTAACAGAATTGTCAGTCACTCAGTAGCAGGATACCGCCCATACCTCAACCCAGCCAGCGGCAGACCGTCGCCTCACTCGCAGGCCAGTAGCAACTCCATCTCAAGTCGTTCGTCCGAGCAGGACAGATACAGACAGCCCGTGGGAGGGTAAGAGAGAGCCATGATAGCAGTGTATGTGGTGGATGATGATGGTATGTGATGATATATAACAGATGAGTACCATAAATTACCAAAAATAATCTCTTAAAAAAATTATAAATAATTCTGCACCGGAACGACAATGAAATTTGATCAGACCAAAGAAGCAAACCACTTTTACAGTAAATAACCATGCAACAAACAATTCTAGAGAGCAAACTGTTTATTAAATTTAGTAATGAACCAGTTTAGTATTCTCACCTTAACTTGTTGGGAAAGACGATTTTTTCCAGAAGTATTTTAATATTTGAAGTGTACATATATAACACTGGGCGATGCACAACATTTCATGCCCTACACACCTTGGGACTAAAAAAAAATTGCTCGATTTTTGCTGGAACAGCCTACTGAACAGTATAAGCTTGGTACACTGCTCAGTTGTTTGTTACAGCTAAACTCGGGACAATTGTTTTTTCTTCGAAGTCCTACAGGTAGATGCTTAGGTATAAGTTATTCACATCGAACAATTCAAAATCGTAAACAACAAAGACACATACTTGGTGAACAAAATCGTAGTTCTAAATAATTTATGGTGAGGGTACCGATACATTTACCTTTAATTTTTGCAGAAACCGACTGTATGTTGGAAAGAATTTAAGGGTCTATATCAATATAACATTACCGTTCCTTACTACAAAAGGAGCAACTAGAATGGAACACATGATCGATCAGTGGGGGATACTTGGCAGTAACACGCGGCCCTGGAGGGGGGGCGAGATGATCAGCAAGAAAGCTGGCTGACCCGTTCCGGAACTCCTCGGCCACAAGAACCCATCAGGAAGGCTGCAATACAGAGTGAACACGATAGCCCTTCCCGTGACACAATAAAAAAAAAATATATAATTATAAATTATACCACAACACGTTCAGGTAAGGCTCGATAATTTAAAGTAGCCACATCAATAATATACGAAGAGGATTGCACAGATGAACCGTATTATCCGTGTGTGTGTGTGTGTGAAACTGGCCCTGGGCAGACAGGACAAGTCGCGTGTTATGGGGAGGAGTTGGCTGCTCGCTTGGACACTGGAGAACCTCAAGGAAGACATTACACCACAACAGCTGGAAAAGGAAATTATTTACTAATACACTGAATTACGATTCACTGGTTTTCACTTTATTGACGTAAATTCACAATACACTGCACTTAATTCTAGAGTCACTGAACTTATTTTTAACAATTTAATTCACTGATAACTGATCGCAAATGTAAAATTCAATCTGATTAAAATTGAAGTTTCAGCTTGTTGCTTGAAGTCGCCTCTGCTCTCCACGTCCAGATCCACACACCACACAGCCACCAGCTCAATGCGTGGCGAGGTGGGGGTGTGGATATATATATAGCCCCCCTTCCGCCCAAATTCACCCATGGGTGCGCGTGTGTTCTTCCGCGATGGTGAGAGAAGTAGATCCTTAGCTTTTGTAATATTTTTCATATCAAACGTTATTTGTTCCAGTCAATACATCAACAAATAATATGAGCAATTGTTTTAATTTCATAAAATGTATTTAAATGTTATTAATTTAACTTCTTCTATATTTCAAGCCAAGGCGTGTCGCGGAGGAATAAAAAAGGGTTAGCGGTGCTGCGGTGCGCGTGGGAGCGTGGAGGGGTGGGGGGTGTCGAGAAAATGACGTCACATTCCTGGGCGTGATCAATAATGTCATCATTATTTGACATTATTTGAAACAATTGATAAAATATATATACTAATAATTATTCAGTTTATGAAGTAATTTATCACTGATGTCACAATTATTAGAAATAAATATGTATAACTAACCAAGACCATTATGAACAAAGAAATTCATTAAAATCACCATAGACGTTCACAATGATTTAGCATGAACATAGAAAGTATAACTATAGACTGTACATAAGCAGTGCATGTAAAGAGCATACATACTGTAGACAGGTATACAATGTACAGTACAGTACATAAACTGCAGGTGAACAATGGACATACACAATGCATGTACACGATGCACAAACATCTATCCAGACACCAAAATATTGCTTGTATATACTTTTAGTAGAGACTTAACATATTTTAACTACAACAAATTCCACCTGAATTCTAAATGCGCCCCAGAACTCACCAGAAAGGCCCAAACCTGACGTAATTCCACCAGACGTGATTTAACTTGGTGGAGTGACTCAGTGTGACTCACTCCTCTATCTTTGTCGAATCATTTGGCTTCTCTAACACCTAAAATTTCACGTTGAGTCCTGTCATTATGATTAGTTAATAAATTCGCTGTAGAGATGGTAAGTTTATTGATTGCATTTGCGTTATGTCTAAAATTATTATATGTATGCTCTTAAATAAGAAAAAAACTAAATTATATCGGAAAAACAGAGTTCCTTTATAAACATAAGGAAATTACGTATGTATGTATTCGGCAGTTGGGAAGACAATGGAAGAGGAAGTATTTATCTTATTTCCTTCTTATCTTACTTCTGTTCTCTCTCGTTTCTCGTTTTCCCCTCTCCCTTTTCCCACCATTTTTTTTTCATTTGTTTTACTGTCTTTGGTTCTTCCTGTTTTTCTTCTATCTACCTTTCCTTTTCCTCTTTCTCCTCCATTCTTTCTGTCTTCCCATACTCTTTCTACCTCAATTTTTCTCTTATCGTTTCCCCTATTCTCTTTCTCTCACGCTCTCCTTCATTTTTCCTTTTCCTTTCTCTCTCACGTACTCTCCCCCATTCTCTCTTGCTCACATGTCCTGGCGCGCCTATACTGTATAGCCTATCGATCCTCTCGTTAAAGTAGGCCAGTCATGTGTTACCCCAGATGTAGAGTTACATACAGTATATTTCAACGTTCATATGTTTTACCTTCAAAATTAGTCACATATACTAACTAAATCTACAGTAACTTCTGATCGAACTAACTCGGCAAACGAGCCACACAATGACGAAGAGGATAAAAGTATGGGCCAATAGGCCCGCTGCAGTTTCCTCCATTCTTATGTTCTTAAGTCAGTCTGACATATAACAGTTTACACGTTTGCCTTCAAAATTAATCACGTGTATCCTAGTGTGTGGATAGTTGCCTCCAAAACAAGTCATATATATCCTAATATGCAGACGTTTGACTAAAGTAAATCCTTTATCAGTGCGGATATATATCTCAAGTCATATATATATATATATATATATGTGGGGCGTGTATTCATAAGAAGCAAGGTAAGCATTGCTTACCCTATAACAATGATTCCCTTCCAAATAAAAATATCTTATTTAATTAACATATTATTTAATTCAATCGTGTATAGCATTGTGCATTTTTTTTGTCCCAGTTAATTTGTGAAACTTGCAAGACGGGCATTTTCCGCTTGAAAATCTATCCCTCAAGTACGCAATATTCCACTGCAGTACCCTGGCTCACAGCGTCAAGGGTATGCCATGGCCAGACGTAAGATGAGGACAAATAATTTAACTTATGTTACTACCCTTTTTCCAAACCCATGTAAATAAGGTTCAGATCAATTTAATAAGCTGTGGAAAGCATTCTGATGCTGGAATGTCCCCTCAATAATGTTTGTTATTATCAGTCAGTATAATTAATTGTGCTAGAAATTTGGACAACGTAAGCACAGCGTCCTCCCTGGTCCCCCTCCCCCACCCCCTATACTCGCTGCCAGCATTACCAGTTCATTAAATTTTTTTCAATGATAAATTCGTATCCGTAAATAATAATTATCTGACCTTTTTTATGTTTCACAGTTTCGTAGACTATTGGACTCATTATCATAGTACTTGAATAATGTCAATGTCATTTTGGAATAATATAATAAATTAATAATGGCTATAAACTTTTTTCGAATTGATAGATTTTGTTTTGAAAGAGATGGTATCACTGTATGAGGCTACGGTCTATGTCAACACTCAACCTAAGAAATTCAGTTGACTTTCAGAGGTCATGACGTGTGAGTGCGACGCATTTATTTGGATTAATATACCCCCAAACTGAAAATGCAGTCGCAGGAGGAGCAAAGTTCAGCATGTGCATGCACTGTATGTGATCTACTAAAGAATTCTTTTAGATCTCGTGACTTTACAAGTAAGAAAGTTATTGTGGAAAATGGCAGGCATATTCCTAAATTGAGCATTAGCTTAAAAGTAAAAAACTGTGTTCGAAAATTTAACAATGAAATGTACATGATCAATGACTGGCTTACTGGATGTTCTAGTGCACAAAGAGTTTATTGTTGGGCATGTCTTCTTTTTTCAAATGATATAAATGTATGGAATACTTACGGATATAATGACTTGTCAAATGTACATAAAGCGGTAAAGAAGCACAGCCTATCAGAAAGTCACTTGAAGGCTGTAATAGCTGAAAAAACTTTTGGTAAAGCAAGGATTGACTACATGTTGAGTGATCAAAAGAGAGTTCGTGACAATCAACATAATCAACTTGTTAAAAGGAACAGAGAAATCATGAAACGTTATATTGATACAGTATGTTACTTAGCAAAAACAGAGCAAGCATTTAGAGGTCATGATGAGGCCACTAGTTCAGTAAACAAAGGCAACTATGTCGAATTTATTGACGTGCTAAGCAAATATGATGGACAGTTAAGAGGATTCCTTGACAATGCTACAACTTTCAGTGGACTGTCCAATTTGATGCAGAACGACCTCATAGAATCTGTGTCATATGTTATGCTTGATGAAATTAAAAAAGAGATCCAACATGCAAAATTCATTTCAGTAATGCTTGATGAAGCCACTGACATTACCAATTTATGTCAGTTGTCATGTGTGTTTCGGTATTCATTGGATAACAAGGTATATGAACGGTTCTTAGGGTTTGAAAACGTCTCTCAAGATAGAACAGCAGAAGCACTTTACACATTTGTTACAAATCTTATGCAAAAATATGAATGTGGAAGCAAAATAGTTGCTCAGACCTATGATGGTGCTGCTGTCATGGCTGGGGAGTTGAATGGCCTGCAGTCAAGAGTTAAGGGAAAATATCCAACTGCTTTATTCATACACTGTTTTGCCCACAGACTAAATTTAGTTTTATCACAAGCAATGGCAAAAATAAGTAAATGCAAAGTATTTTTCATGACCTTGAATGGATTGTCAGCCTTTTTCAGTAAATCTACCAAAAGAACACACGCTCTTAATCAAGAAATGACCACGAGAAAACTTCCGAAAGTGTCAGCCACTCGTTGGAATTATGCATCAAGACTAGTTGAAACTGTGTTTGAGTGTAAAGAATCCCTTATCGCTGTATTCGAGAAAATGAGAGATCCCGAATCTGAGTGGGATCAAGAGTCATATAACCGTGCAGGGGGATTTTTATCATCGATGACTGATTTTAATTTTTGCTTTCTCTTAAATCTTTTTGCATCATTTTTCCCATTGTCAGATACACTATTTGATATACTGCAAGCAAAAATTCATGATGTTGGTTATTGTGTCAAAAAAGTGAATGATTTTCGCCTGGCTTTGGAACAGAAGAGAGAAGAGTTTGAGAACATTTGGGAAACAACAAAGAACTGTGATCACATAAATGAAAATGAACCCAGATTTAAGAGACAAAAAGGAAATGTTGATGTGAAGACGTCATTCTCACGACTTTATGTAGAAATATATGACACGATACTTAACCAGGTTAATATCAGATTTGCAAATTTGGATTCATTAAGATTCTTAGAGCTTTTACACTCTCCATCATTCTGTGAGTTTACTAAGTTTGGGCAATTTCCAGAGCTTGCTTTTCAATCGCTGAAGTGTAGCTATGATAATTTCTTTGATTTTTTATCACTGAAATCGCAACTTAGAGTTGTTTACATGTCAGAGGAATTCAAAGATAAAACTATAACAGAAATTTTAAGTTTTATAAAGCTGAATGACTTGGAAAAGGCTTACAATGAAGTAGCAAGACTTTGTGAATTAATTTTAACAGTTCCAGCAACGACTGCATCTGTAGAGCGCAGCTTCTCTGCTTTGAAGCGAATTAAAACGTACTCAAGAAATTCTCCAGGTCAAGAAAGATTGCAAAGTTTAGCCCTTCTATCAATTGAAAAAGAAGTATTGCATAATCTTCAGAGCAAGCCAGAATTTTACACCAAAGTTACTGATCATTTTGCTCGTAAGCCAAGAAGAATTCCATTGAACTATGTTTCAAATGGTAAGTTAAAATAATATTTTGTTAATTACTTCCTATTTTATAATTATGTTAAATGAATAAAAAAAATGATATTAATATTCTTACTCCAGCTTCATCAGAGATCTTACCAGCGTCATTTGCTTACCCTAGCATTTTTCTCACGACACGCCACTGATATATATATATATATATATATATATATATATATATATATATGTATATATATATATATATATATATGCAAGTAACTCACTGTAGGTGCGCGGGATCTAGGTATATGCTGATAACCACCAGGAAAGAAGAAAACACGAAGTGTTTTCTTCTTTCCTGGTGGTTATCAGCATATATATATATATATATATATATATATATATATATAATATATATATATATTATATATATATATATGTGTGTGTGAATACTGTCTGGTCATATATCCGGTAGGTAGACGTTCGTCGCTCCAAAATGTCACAGTTATGTCTGGGTGTGCAGGTGTTCGCTCCACAGCTGACCGCCTCACTTTATTTTTATAATATAACTTATATAAGGGTAGTCCCAATGATAACTAATTATTTCTGTGTCAGTGCGAACGTCATACAGATTAATACAAATTGACTGTAATATTAGTTAAATATTTTTGTGAGCAGGTTCATTTTATAGTTACATAATATATAAACGTAAAATAGGCATTAACTAAATACCATGGAAGTATAATAGGGTGGAGGCGGCATCTGGGTGCTCGGTAAAGTGAAGCCAACGTGAGTGCACGGCGGCCATCTTATGGTTGGCAAAAGATGCCTGCCACAAGCCAATAGAACTTAACTCAATATAGTTTTCTTAAAAAATCACCATTGTTGTAAAAAAAATAAATTACACAATAATTGCATATTTTGACGCCAAGGCAGATTTAACATACACGGGTAATTCTGGTGATTTAGTTATAAAGATTGGATCCTACCGTATAAATCATTATGGTTCGAACGAATAATGGAAGGAATACTGGAAAAACAGGTAAGCGGATGTCAACCGGACTTTAATCATCACCCCTCAGGCACGCTTGTGTGATGCCAACGGTTCTTCCATCCTGTGTCGCTTTTCATTCCACTGTACTGTATTTTAAATCTTATCAGTGGCATTTTTCCAATTCTTTAAAAAACATAGTTAATGTTTCATTTTCTGCGTGCTGAATAGTGTGGATATACTTTGGTTACGAATAACAGAGATGGAGAAGTATGGCGTGGGTTGAGAGGGTTGCTTGGGGTGTGGCGGTGGTGGTGGGGTGTGGGGGGGGGGGGGATTTATCTGTGGCGTGGTTGGGAGAGGGAGAGAGACTGTCTGTACGTGTGTGGGGGGTGAATGGGGAGGGAGAAGTGTTCATGCGCAGAAGAGCGTCGTAGAAGGTTCCACGTGGTAGCCGCAGCTGCTCCACGGGTGCTCGGTCCTCACCTGCCTCGCTCCTCCCTCCCTTCTGGCCGCGCATGGAAATTCCCCTATGTTACCTGCATAATATAAAGGGTCCAAATCCCCTTTGACCTAAGGATAGTCCATCTATTGTTAATCCTGAATTTCACAGGGAGGTCTTGATGGTTTTTTCGATTTTTATTCCTCAGGGTACATTGCCAGACAACAACAGCTGCGCAACCTCAGTCACACTTCCCGTCCCCAGACTTTCTCTGCTCTGACGTGCCATCATGTGGGTGACGGTTCCACCTCCCTCCAACCATGTTACCTTTCTACCGTTGCTCATATACCTGTCACTTCTGTTTAAAATTTCTGTTTATTCCTACTGCCTATTTATTACCGCTGCTCGTATGGTTGTTCATTTAGCTTTTGTTCACATTACTTATTATGATCTTCTAGCCTACTACAGTGCACCCAATCTATTCCGCCTGAAAAGATTATCCAAAAAGCATATGTGCTGTTAACAGACTGATACTGTACTATATTCCAACTTTTACCAGTAATATGCATGGAAACCATTTTTTAATATCCTGGCAGTGAGGATTATGGCTCTATCAGTCTTTTGTGTGCTACCGAGGTGGCTAGCCTATTGACCGAGGAGGTTTAATAGGGGTGGAGGTGGCCTACGCAGTTTTGAATAAGGTCAGTGGGGGGGGCGGGTGGAGGGGCGGCGGCGGCCATCTTGGTGCGGGAGACAAGCTGCAATCACTGTTATGTGTAAAGCTGGTCTGTACTTTTACATATTTCATAATGCCTATGTTGTGTGCTGCATATGGGTGTACAGAGAAGCTTACCAAGATATGTAATCCTTCTGTTACATTTCACAGGTAAGTTATAAGTAATATTTGAATACGTGCGTTATGAAGACTTATGGAACTTACTGCTCTATTATTGATGTGTGTAGGCAGGCATTTAGATAGGCTAGCCTACAGCCTCCATAAGTTTGGTCTAACTAACACGTGTCAAGTGCAACTTAAAAAAAAGCTGCTTATATCAAATCCCTTACTGGTGAAATGTCCGAGACGTTAAATTGGCGGCTGAATAAGTATTAAGAGTCCGTATTATGCAAACATTAACTTTTTTGTGGAGGGGGTGGATGAAAAAGATTGTATGCAATTCCTCACTGTATGTGATCACAAGTCTAGAGGATAAACGTGCGGAATATATTCGATTTATTTTGTTTTACAGTTTTTCAAAAGATGAGAGGCTGAGAAGAAGACTGGACGCAAGCAACATGGAGACGTATTTTATTCCTACTAAACATTCTCGTCTGTGCTCCAGGCATTTCAGTGAAGAATTCGTATTAAGGCTATATACCTAGTATATTTTAAGCCTTCCCCAAACACTTACAGAACAATATCACAAAGAGGAAATCACCCAAAAGTATTGTATCTGTTACCCAAGCCGCCTCCACCCTAATTTAACCTCCTTGGACGAACAAAGGAAGAGAGGGCCCTCACATACACCCACTTTCCCATGTATTCTTTGTTGTTCTTTTTCTCTTCCCAGATGCAGAAAGCTGGGCGTTTCCTCTCCTTAACTAATTAGCCGAATTTTCCTTGAGTAAGATACGGGAAAAGCTAGCATGTAATAGACTAAATTCCTTCTGCAATGCCAATAACATCTTTACAGACGCCCAGTTTGGATTTAGAGCTAGAAGGTCGACTGAGAGTGCTCTGCTATCCTTTACTAATGACATCTTAAATTCCTTTGATGACAGTCAGTTCACAGTTGGTATATTCTTGGACCTCTCTAAAGCCTTCGATACTGTCGACCATACCATCCTCCTTTCAAAGCTTGAACATTACGGCGTTCGGGGCTTGTCCCACAATTGGTTTACCTCATATCTGTCCAACAGGATCCAGTATGCCTGCTATAATAATCACCAATCTGACTCCTCGCCAATCTTGTAACCAGTGGGGTTCCCCAGGGGTCAGTACTAGGCCCACTCTTGTTCATAATCTACATAAACGATCTAGATACTGGGATCAGCAGTGACATAAGCAAGTTTGCGGATGACACCAAAATAGGGCGGCAAATTAATTCAGGGCAGGATGCAAATGCATTACAGGAGGATCTAAATAAACTGCAGGGGTGGTCTGAAAAATGGCAAATGAAATTCAACACCAGCAAGTGCAGCGTACTTAATATTGGAAGAACAAATACTTATAATGTATACAGCCTTAACAACATCAACCTAGAGAAGTCGACTTGTGAAAGAGACCTAGGGGTACTTGTAAGCCCGGACCTACGGCCAAGAAAACAGTGCGTTAATGTTCGAAATAAGGCAAACAGAGTATTGGGTTTTATATCTAGAAGTGTAAGTAACAAGAGTGCAGAGGTCTTATTGCAACTATATCTTGCGCTAGTCAGGCCGCACCTCGATTATGCGGTTCAATTCTGGTGCCCCTATTATAGAATGGATATAAATTCACTAGAGTCGGTGCAGCGAAGAATGACAAAAATGATTCCGGGACTTAGAAACCTTCCATATCAGGATAGGTTAAAGAAACTTAACTTGCATTCCCTAGAAAGACGAAGAGTGCGGGAAGATATGATAGAAGTATTTAAGTGGGTGAAAGGAATCAATAAAGGGAATATAGATAAAGTTCTTATAATATCCGAGCAGGATAGGACTCGGAGCAACGGATTCAAGTTGGATAAGTTTAGGTTTAGGAGGGAGATAGGAAGAAACTGGTTCACAAATAGGGTGGTGGACGAGTGGAACAAGCTTAGCAACTTTGTAGTAAGCGCGGGAACTCTGGAAAGTTTCAAAAGGAGGCTAGATAGATTCATGGATGATAGAGAGTGGTAGTAACTCGCAACAAGAGCTGCCATGCACAGGCCAACCGGCCTATTGCAGACTCCTTATTTTCTTATGTTCTTATGTTCTTGTATGGAGTCCCCCAAGGTTCCATTCTCGGTCCAGTACTGTTTTTGTTGTACATAAACGACATAATCCACGCCAGCTTACTCATAAAATACAAATTATTTGCAGACGATAGTAATCTCTATGACAGCAACTCAGACCTCCATTCCTTGATGAGAACTATGAACACTGAATTAACTAAAGTCAGGAGCTTGGTAATACGTAATAAACTGACCTTAAACCCACTACACGATCTTTCACAGAAGGAAAAACTTACCCCCAGACTTGGACCCCCTGTACCTTGGTAATACAGTCCTTAAACGCGAACAAAATACTAAATTCCTCAGCGTTATTGTTGATGAGAAACTTAACTGGAGAAACCACATTCAAGCCATTCACAGTAAAGTCAATAAACAGTGCGGTATCATGTATCACTCGACAGTCACTCACTCTCACAGCAATGAAAGAAATCTATCATGATCTTGTCTACCAACACCTGATACACTGTCACACACTATGGGGGGCCTCTGGCTCTTCAAAAACACAATCTCTGGTCACTGCACAAAAGAGAGTTGTACGGACAATGACCTACTTGAAAAAAAAGCAGATCACATAAACGATAAATTTGCTATTTTGAAAATTTTTAAATTCGAAGATATTAACACCTACTGCTGTGCCCTCTTTGTTTACAAATCTATCAATCACTTGCTTGATAATTATTTCCAGTTCCGGAATAATCAGAGATACAACTTAAGGCACCCAGAGCTACTAAGACCACCCCCATGCGCTCCTCTCAGTCCCAGACCTTCATAAAATATCACGGTGTGAAGGTGTGGAACTTACCCCCACCCATCCGAGCAAAGACTACGCTCCCTTCCTTTAAATCATCTCTTAAAAAATATCTATTGTCTAAGTATTAATATTTCTTGTAACACCTACCATATTTACTGTACCTGTTTTTACTGTACCATCAAAACCGTTTTATCGGAAATTATCATGTAAATAGATAAGTAATTACCATTGCAATAAACATATTTGCCAACTAATCATAATTCTGACAGCTCTGTTCTCTTGTTCAACCTTGTGCAACCCATGTTGTACTGCTCCCCCATTCTACTTGTTTTTCAATTCAACTGTAATTTATGTATAAAAAAATAAATTAATAAATAAAATTAATAAATATTGAAGTGATAACCGTGGTAACATTATGAGATGTTCTTATTACCACCATGCTATTGTACTATTCTAGAGGATACTAAATGTTACATAATACTTCCTTGAGATAAATGTACAGTATATATATCAGGTGCCTTCAAGAGATCTCAGGCTCTAAATGGCTCAGCCATGTTATTGAGATGAAACAGTTTATTTAGCCAGAACAGTCGATAATAAAAGTTACAATGCAGTATTTAACATGGTTGAGCCAGTTGAGAGCCTGTGTTCTACTGGCTAAATAAACTGTTTCAATATCAATGGTATAATTGGGTCCTGGTAACGTCATACACAGAGCTAGTGTATTTGGTATCTTGAGTCCTGTGTCCCTTGCCTGCACCCCCTACAAGTTCTAATTTCACCTTGGCCGCGATTCCCAAGGCGGGTGTTGTTGCCAAACAATACTGACATAAGGCTCAAATTCCCCCTCATACAGAACAGAAAACTGGCCCGTAGCGACGCAGAGGTGGCGCGGCCCATGGTAACTTCCACTCTGAAAGCGTGCTCTTCTGGCACGTAGGAGGCATGTTATTGATCAGCACGAAGAAGGACTACAATCCTACCCAATACCACAGCATTATAACCTTTATGTTCGTGGCGTGGGTGCTGCTGCCTTCTTTGGTCTTCTTTCTGAATGGATATAATAGTATTGTAGCCCTTACGGCTGAGGTAAGGCGGCTGTGCGCTGTAAGGAACAGTTTCGTGTGCCGGAAGCTGGGGTGAAGAGCCGCCGTAAAGATGGTGGCGACTGGCCATGGTGCACTGCAGGCGGGAAGGAAGGGGAAAGAGGAACCTGTGTAAAGAGGTAGGTGGGAGGTTCTACGGGAACGTCACTTTTACCATTTTATCTGGCTACCACCTGACAATTTTATGCAGTTCAGAAGCGATCCCACATACAGGGGGTTAAAGGGAGAGGCAAGGTCAATGTAGAGAGGTCGGACGGCGCACAGGTGAGGTACGAGGCGGGCGGGAGTGATGACGTCAGCTGATCCACTCTGCCTTTTCCTTGACAAGTTGACCCCAGTCAGTCTGACCCGGGCCATTTGTGTGTAAACACAACTGTCCGAGGCAATCAATATATTTTAGGACGTGGCACATTTTCTTTGAACTGGCCTCAGTGCTGTAGATATGCCAAGCAATTGCTCAGTATATGGATGCAATAACACAAGAAAAAAAACAACAGGATCAAGCATTAAATATTTCCGCTTTCCAAAGGAAAAACAATTTAGACAGCGGTGGGTTTACTCCTGTTGCCGAGCTGATGACATCAATGCAGACAGTGCAGTGGTGTGCTCAATACATTTTAAGGAATGTGACTACAAAGATGACCTGAAATGTCGTCTCCTTGAAATTGAAAGGCCAAAGAGACAACGAACGTTAAGGGATGATGCAGTTCCATCCCTCTCTTTGCCTCAAGGTAAGTTGCAGTTACACCTTTTCCATTATTACTACTGCTAATAATAATAATGATAATAGTAATAATCATACAAATATAATAATTATTATTATTTTTATTATTAAATGTTCTCCATAGTGCAATATGTCCTTGGGGAGAGGACACCAGCGTTGCCCTGTTCACGTGTAGACTGTGTGACTCCCAACTGTGTGGTGTTTGTGTCCACACTCTCGAAGGTTCTCCTGATAAATAATTTTCATAACTGTACCTACAGGAATGAACCTGGTTGGCGGCTGACTTGAGCTTGTGCTGGCATTAGTAAATAGCATACAAATGACATTTAAAGATTGATCCCTGTTTATTTCACCTGCTCATTAAATAGCCTGACGTTACCTGAGGGTTAAGTTAGTATTTACGTGTTTAATCATCAGGTAAAAAATGGGAGTAACTACAAGTAAACATACGTGTTATAATATGGATTTTTTTTTTAATATTTCATACATTGGATTACCTGTAGACCCCCCCCCCCCCTGCCCCTTCCCCAGAGGATAACCCACCAGAAGATCTTCCTCCCGCCCACTCAACCTAACCCAATTGAACAGGTCTGACAGCGTATTCCTCCCTGATCAGGGACTGACAGGGGCACATACGCCAATGCTATTTTTCTGCAAGATCCAGGGGTACTTGTAAGCCCGGACCTACGGCCTAGAAAACAGTGCGTTAATGTTCGAAATAAGGCAAACAGAGTATTGGGTTTTATATCTAGAAGTGTAAGTAATAAGAGTGCAGAGGTCTTATTGCAACTATATCTTGCGCTAGTCAGGCCGCACCTCGATTATGCGGTTCAGTTCTGGTGCCCCTATTATAGAATGGATATAAATTCACTAGAGTCGGTGCAGCGAAGAATGACAAAAATGATTCCGGGACTTAGAAACCTTCCATATCAGGATAGGTTAAAGAAACTTAACTTGCATTCCCTAGATAGACGAAGAGTGCGGGGAGATATGATAGAAGTATTTAAGTGGGTGAAAGGAATCAATAAAGGGGATATAGATAAAGTTCTTATAATATCCGAGCAGGATAGGACTCGGAGCAACGGATTCAAGTTAGATAAGTTTAGGTTTAGGAGGGAGATAGGAAGAAACTGGTTCACAAATAGGGTGGTGGACGAGCGGAACAAGCTTAGCAACTTTGTAGTAAGTGCGGGAACTCTGGAAAGTTTCAAAAGGAGGCTAGATTGATTCATGGATGATAGAGAGTGGTAGTAACTCTCGACAGGAGCTGCCATGCACAGACCAACCGGCCTATTGCAGACTCCTTATTTTCTTATGTTCTTATGCTCACCGAGAAGAAAACGAGTCCACTATAACACTATTAGCATTAGAATGGATAAACTATTTATCTTACGACCAAAAAGCTAATATCCTAAAATAAGACAGAACAGAAAAATATGAGTGTGGTTTTGTCCTACCCATTTCTCACATACAAATCAAAGCTGGCTGGCAGGGTGAGGTGCCTCCGTTTGACGTTACGCCTGTTCCCATATCTGAGTGTGAAGCCTACCTTGATTTTAATAAAAATCCCGAATACTCGTGCTCGTACTGTGTTTGGGTGGACAGTACTATGGTATGGTACTGTCCCTACTGTAATTAATATATTTTGAATTAATTTATCTAATCAATGAATTAGGTAGAAATACCATAGATAACTACAGTATGTTTGAACAAGGATTTGTATCGTTTCAGTTACGAGTACAACTGGGAAATCTAGCGCTCCTGCAAAAAGACGAAGACTGAAGAAACCTGCACGATATATTTTACGGAGCAGCGATTGTAAGGTATGTACAGTGATTGCGATGGTAATGATAAAATTAAAATAATTATTTGCAAGGTAATTTTTCTTACATATTTTACGTGTCATTGTTATATAATGGGTTGAGGTGTTGATTGTATGTAGAAGTCCGCGTGCTTTATTGGACTAATGAAATATATATACTCTGTGTGGATACTACCAATATCTTTTTAAATGGAGTAAAATAAATTATAGGTAATACGAAAGTGAAAAGCATGTTTAAACCAATGTTAAACAAAACACAAATACTTGTTATCACCAAGAAAAAGAAAGTAATGGGAGTGGTGATCTTAGCCTAAAGTGCGGGGCGAGTGAAGCATCAGCATACACATACACACCACGAACAACACACACACAAGGCAACAGGGAGGGAGTGTTGGTGAAACAAATCCTGATCTAAATAAACAGGAACCTGACTAACGTTAACACACAGGTGGGTGAAATTACCAGCAGTTGTAATTTATAATAAACCTTATACTTGTCGGTTAATAATTATACCAATTATACTACTAATATCACAACCAAGTAATGATAGTAGTTACTGAAAGGAGTGTAAATGTTGTCTATTCTTCCGTTGAGTAAGAGAGGAAGTTGTGCATGACGGTGGTGGCCTAGATCAACAAGGCCACCACCACCTCCCCCACTCACTATTGTATGAAGCCCCGTCCACGCTAACTTCGTGTTATCATATCTAGCATAATTTGGTGCCTGGCATAAATTCTAACGTAATGAATCTTTTAGCATAATCCTAACATTATCCTGCCGTCTGGAATAAATATAGAATATTTCTTATCTGCAGACCCAAAACTCTAAATTTCACTGTTCCACTGTAAGGCTCAAGAGCAACACTCTGACAAATGAATTAATAAGAGGAGAGGGCATAAGACACAGTGGGGAGTGAAAAGTATGAGCCAACAGAAGCCACGATAAAATCAATGAATAAAGACATGTACCCTCACACATAGGCTCACGCAGTGCTGCCACAGTTCCATGGACGTACAGTATATCGAGGATTAAAAACTGTATTATAGTCCTTCCATTATATGACGTCACAATTCCGTACATTTTTTTCTGGTGATCGTATGTAAAAAAATATATGGTATAGGCACAATTAATTTTATTTTAGTTAGTTATTCTGCTTATAAGATACATATACAATAAGTTTCAAATTATAATGTATATCTTTCTGCACTTCGCTAAGTATTTTATGAATTTTACTGATTTTCTCAGGAAACAATCGTTTAACAGCCAACAGCTGTGTTTATATACACTTTCATTGTCACACAGAAATTCATAATGCACATTAGTTTACAAAATAAAATTAATAAAAATCTATAATAAAATAATTTTGTAAGTATTTATTAAGTGTTTGATGTAAAAATTGGCGAATTTAGAAGATTCTCAATTATTCCAGATAAGCAAAGAAGTGAGGTAAAATTCTAATGCGTCGCCCAAAGTTCATTTGTTTTCCTTACTAGCAGACGAAATTCCGTAAAACGGCAGCACTGCCCCCATGACGCTCGTGGTGTTGCACTGGCCTATGTAATTAATCCCAGATGTTGTGACTGTGGCGGCCGGCACAATGCTAACTCACGGCAATCCCCCAATCGCCCGTCTGTCCCAGGGGAAAAGCCTCCCCGAAGGCCAAGTCTACCAGAACGCTCCCCCCCCCCCCCCCAGTCTTCCGGGCCACACCCCCCTGTGTACCCTGTGTCTCCAGCAACGCCTTCTTCAACAACACCTGCCTCTGCCTGGCCTCTCCTGGCTACAACACAGCAGTCCCGGCCGTCTCCTAACTCAACTACTACTGGGCCTCCTCCCTGTCTCTACTCTGAAGCTGTCAGGCCTTGTGCTCCCACCGGTGCCCCCCCACAACCCCCCGCCAGTGACATGACACAGATCATATCCCTCTTCCAAGAATTTACCAACCTTAGTGAACAACTCTTCGCTACACTCTGTACCACCATCTCCGACCTACTCTTGCCTTCTGTTGCCACCCAGTCACTCCTCTCTGCTGGTTTGACACAAGCTGGTAGTCCCCCTGTGAGCCCCCCCTGCTCACGGCCTACTCCACCACCGGCGGCCTTCACTACTGGTGTAATGCCTACCGGGCCTGCCCTGGTGTGTCCTGCTGCCCCAGAGCGAAGTCCTGCCTCATCTTCACGACACTTGGTGCCTCAACCCGCTCCTGTGTCTGAGCTGTCTCCACCAGGACTACCTGGACCTGAGGACACCACCCCCGGCTACCTGTACCCCACCGACATGTCGACCCACACACCATCACAATTACACTAAAAGGTGTGTCCCTCAATGTTGTCAATGCCTATGGGCCTCCCTCCACCCCTACTGTACCTGCCCCACCACACCATATCACCTCCACCACCCCCACTGTACTTCGCCACGCCTAGTACATTGGCATCCCTGAGCCTGGCTGCACTGTTTGTAAACTTTGTGGTCAACCGACTCTCACACCCTCTTTCACCACATCCTCACTTGCCCTATGACCTCCTCCTACAGGTCCCCAGCCGTTACCAACACCTCTTCCCTCCCTGACTAGATATCCCTCCTCCTAGTGACAGGCCTGGCACTTGACATTATTAGGGACCTGCCACACTTTGCCATAAACAGAGAAATTGTACCGGGAATTCCCCCCCCCCCAACACACTCATCATTCTGTCACTTAATGTAACTTGCTGACAAAACCCATGACCCTTCAGGCTTTTACGCCCTTAATGCATGAGTCATAAATGCAAGCATGAACTCCGAATGCTCCCCAGTTGGGCACTGTAAACGCTTCTGCGCTTCACCTTGCACAGGATGTAAGGGGTGCCCAATAAACTAGCCCCCTCGTGGGCAATCTGTAATCTATCTGCACTGGCCTGTTTTGCGCTGCGGGTGGGCCGCGAGCACTGCTGCAGCCATCTCTGGCAAGTGGCATTTTTGGGGAGTGACGCGCAACATGATGCGCTCAGTAGCCGTGTGGCACTGGCAGGTGGCAGTCATCCCAAGAGGGTTTGCTACATATACTCATTCACCCACTATTTGATGGCAGATGACAAATCACAGAGCAGCAGCTGTTTAGAGTGGACGAGGACCAACACACTATATTTTATTGAGTTGTTCAAGCAGCATCCATGTTTATGGCAAGTGAAAAGCAAAGAATACAAAAACAAACAGTTAAGAAGTGTTAGTTTAAACACTATATCTGTTGAATTATCCAAGAGAATGAATTGTGTCATCACAAGTACTGACATAATGAAGAAGATACACACACTGAGAACACAATTCCAGCGGGAAGTGAAGGCATCACAAAAGTCTGGGGCCGAACCCGAAGATGTCTACACACCCAAGCTGTGGTGCTTCGATGAATTGTGTTTCATCCATGATTGCGACACACTTCGAGAATCAACCTCCACCTTAGATGAAGTGGAACATTCTAGTTGGGTAATTTAATTTAATATGAGTTACAAATGACATAAGACATTTAGGTAGGGCATACAATAGGTGTATTGGACTGGTAATATCAAATGTAAAGTAGGACGTGCGCGTGAGTCTTTATGAGAAAATACGTTGTTGGTCATCCTGATTTCTGAATGGGTATGGCTGCAAGCAGTACCGTTACAGAGGGAAGGTGTCATTACCGACAGAAAACATATGATAGTGCTCTATGACTCCCCGGCAGGACTGTACCTCCCAGTTGAGAGCATAGAGTACCATGCAATCAGGACCAAGGTAGGTAGATACCTACCTCGATCAGGACGCCACAACTGTCAGTGTGTCGGATGGCTCTGCAGTGAGAGGTAGTCTGTACACCCGGTCTAGCAATGTCCATGCAGGATGAAGGCAACACGCTACTGCTCTCTACGGAGTGGAATAAAGTTGATACCCTTTACTTCATTGAACTGTACAGGCAACATCCTTGTCTCTAGCAGGTTAAAAGTGATGTATACAAAGACAGAAAAGCTATTTATGAAGACCTTCTTGCCCTGATCTTGTTTCAGTTATGCCACCCTTTTGAAGCTCTGGAGAGATCCCGAAGTTACGATATTTTGAGTACAGCACCAGCTAATAATTCCCACCAGGAAACTTGTTTCGAGACTCCTCCAAAGCTTCGAAAAGTGCAGAATTCCATGTGTTAAAGGCAATATTGCTGAAAAAAGACCAAGGACAGAAGGTCATCGTAAATGGCGCAAAACACCCCATTACCGTTCTTGCAATTGACCCTAAGATAACAACTCCCAGTAAGTAAGCATCTAGAAAATGACAAG
This sequence comes from Homarus gammarus, assembly GCA_958450375.1. Classification (NCBI taxonomy): domain Eukaryota; kingdom Metazoa; phylum Arthropoda; class Malacostraca; order Decapoda; family Nephropidae; genus Homarus; species Homarus gammarus. The sequence goes on along the minus strand of CAUDMG010002352.1, from coordinate 1,045,520 downwards.
CACATCATGTCACAAAGATTTTTGGGGGGAATTCATCGAATTATATAAACAATACTCGTGCCTCTGGAAGATAAAGTCGAAAGACTATATGATAAAGGAAAATGAAATGCTGCATATGATATAAGAACATAAGAATGGAGGAAACTGCAGCGGGCCTATTGCTCATATAAGCATCCAACCTATGTTTGAAGCTATTCAGCGTATTCGAGTTAGTGATGATATTTGGTAACTTGTTCCATTCATCCACTACTCTGTTTCCAAACCAGTGTTTACCTATTTCACGCCTAAATCTAAATTTGTCTAATTTAAAACCATTGTTACGAGTTCGCTCCTGGTTGGATAGTTTGAGTACATTTGTAATGTCCCCTTTGTTTAGCCCTGCCTTCCACTTATACACCTCTATCAGGTCGCCCCTCGCTCTACGTCCCTCGAGGGAGTGCAAATTAAGATGCTTTAACCTGTCTCTGTACTCAAGGTTCCTAATGCCCGGGATTAGTCTTGTCATTCTCCTCTGAATTCTTTCCAAGGATTCTATATCCATTCTGTAATACGGTGACCAGAACTGAACTGCGTAATCCAGGTGAGGTCTCACAAGAGCAAGATACAGTTTTAGGATGACCTCGCTAGTCTTGTAACTAACACTCCTTTGTATGAACCCAAGTACTTTATTAGCCTTGTTACGAGCAAAAATACATTGTTTACTTGGCTTAAGGTTCCTACTTATCATTACTCCTAAATCTCTTGAGGCTAGTTATGAAATTTCTCTTCTCATAGCAAAATGTGGCAAAAATCATACAATAGGGGAGAATTTAATTAAGCCCGCAATATCAACTTTTCTGAAAGTAGTTCTTGAAAAAGATGACCAAGATCTCAAAAGCATGCCGCTCAGTAATAATACTGTTAGTAGCAGGATTGATGAAATGAGTTGTGATGTAGAAGTACAACTTGTTGAAAAATTAAAATATACAAATTTTTCAATACAGTTGGACGAATCAACTGTAAGAGATAGTGAAGCTCTGTTAATGGCCTATGTAAGATATGTTGATTATGGAGGATTTATTGAGGATATGCTATTTTGCCAAGCATTAGAAACCACCACTATTGCAATTGATAAATATAAGAAATTAAAAACATATTTAGATGATAAGCAGATACCAATGGAGAACATTATATCTTGTGCTGCAGACGGTGCTCCAGTGATGATGGGCAAGAAAAATGGAGTTTTAAAATTATTGAAAGACGACAATCCCCAAATGTTGTTAGTGCATTGTGTTATACACAGACAGAATTTAGTTTCCAAAAAAGTTTCCCCTGTTCCAAACGAGACATTGAATGCAGTTATAAAATGCATCAACACTATAAAAGCTAATGCCAAATGTGAGCGTCTTTTCAAACAATTTTGCAAGGATCAAAATGCAGACTATGTAAGATTATTACTTCATACTGATGTAAGGTGGTTATCAAATGGGAATTGCCTGAAAAGATTCATGGAATTATTTGATATTCTTAGTGAGTTCTTGGATGACAAACCTTATATGACTCTGTTACTGACAGTTGATGGTAAAGCACTTGTCAGTTATTTAGCAGATATATTTGAAAAACTCAATGTCTTAAATAAGGAGTTCCAAGGAACAAATATGACTCTTGTTAATTCAAAGGCCAAGATATTTGGCTTTATATCATTTCTGGAATTATCCCAAGAAAATATTTCTGTCAAAAAATTTGAACAATTTTATTGGCTGAATAAATGTGAGGTAACAGATGCTACTTGTCTTGTTATTGTGGAGCACTTAAAAATAATGGTAAGCGATTTCAACTTCAGATTTTCTGATTTGAAAGAAATTAATTATCCATCTTGGATGACTCAGCCATTGCTAGTGGATCTGTCAGATGTAACATGGAGTATCAAGGAGAACTTTCAGAATTACAAAATGATGACTCGATTAAAGCCCTGTTCAAAATAAAAGGAACAATGATGTGGCTCCGTGAAGAAACACAAGCTAAATATCCAAATACAAGTAGTTTGGCAAGAAAACTACTGTTACCATTCCCACCGTCATACTTAGTGGAATGTGGATTTAGTGCTGTGAATGACTTATTAGTAATATGCAAATGCATATTTTGCGTGATTTCTATGATAAGTGCATATTACCTAGATAACTGCATATAAATGCATATTTTGGTAAAATATTCATCTGGCAGTATCTCTTTGTTGCCACTGAATGAGCACACGTGGTACTGGGAGGTGAGGTGAAGTGAGGTGAGGTCACGTCGCTTTAATCTGTCGTTTCCACACCTGGTCATGACTCATTGGTATTTCTGGGTTAACCCCACCCCCTGACTGTTGTTGCTGCAGCAGAGTGGACTAGTGAGTTAGTCAGTCAGGAGCAGTGCTGCTGTGTGGAGCTACTCTCTTCTGCTGCTCGTGAAAATGCCGAAAGTACAAAGAAACCAAAATGAAGTGCTGAGATCATATGTAAAGGAATTTGATGCATTTACTACTGATGGAAGTGTACTGTTTTGTAAATATTGTGAAGCACCAGTGACAGCAAGCAAGAAATTTCAAGTCCAACAACACCTTAAAACAAGCAAGCACATCCGACTCGAAGCTGTTAAGTCCAATATTGCACAAAAGGAGCAACAACTACTTCTTGCATGTTCCAGTAAGTCAGGGCCTGATCGTTCCCAGTTCACCGCAGATTTGTGCAAGGCATTTGTTTCAGCGGATATTCCATTGCATAAACTGAATAACAAGTGCCTAAAGTCATTCCTGGAACAGTATACTGAAAAAAAGGTCAGTCTATAATGTAAATACATGTTCATATATATTTTTTGAAGCACTTTCACATATATATATGTTAAATACATTACGTATATTGCTTAATAAACATTAACATTAGTTTATATTAACTATTTTGTTTCCGTATAACCTGCATTCTTGGCTTTATAAGTGACATTTTTCAGTGCATATAAATGCATATTTCCCCTGTTTTTAGTGCATATTTGCATGCATATTTCATGGTTTTTTAGTGCATAACTATCCGGGCCCTACTTATTACTGAAGAAAAGAAACAGACTGGATATCACTAAACGAGGCGACTTGAGATTGAAATTAACAAAATTTCTGCCTCTGATAAAATCTCTTTGCAGTAGACATCAGGCTCAAGGGTCTCATTAATTGATTGTAATTGAATTTCTTTAATCTGATGGTAGATATGCTATACACATTATAAAATGGATTTTATTTGATTAAATTTGAAGTAAAACCCTTTAGTTTTATTTGAAAGATACAATTTTTTATGTTATACTTCTTCAAAACTGATATTGCTATATCATACTAAACAATTAACGGGTGGGGGACATGAAGAAATTTGTGATAAAAAAGTGGGGCATGGTACTAAAATGGTTGGGAACCACTGCTCTACGCTAATGAAAATAAAATTGAAATTTTTATTTACGTATTTTTGAAGGCTTATGATGGTATTAAAAGTTGTACAATAAATGTATGGAATGGAAATTTTTTGTTTTATTTTAATTGGAGCCACAGATTAAATATATGAAATAAATATAAATATCTTTCTTGTGACGATTGCGACCGCTGGATTCACTCCAACGTCGCTGATTGGCTAGCGATGACATCACTTACTTAGCTCCGCCCACTTCGTTACCTCAAACAGTAGAAGCGGGATATTTACAGGTGAAAGTGGGGTGTTTTTCTTTTATAACAATGATTTATTGGGCAGAGTGGCTAGATGCCTGTAAAAGAAAAGATATAAAAAACACCAAACAAGTGAAGGCGTGGCATACGATATGTTCAGTGCATTTTAAATCTGAATGTTTTAATTACCATTTAGCAGTAGACAATGTAAAGCTTTCTTTAAAGCCGCACTCACGTCCAACAATAAATCTACCTGGATTAGGTCAAATCAAGAATGCTACAACGTACGAAGATCATATATTGTAAGTACATTAAATGTGCACACGTTTTGTTTCCTGTTTTATATATAATGTATTATGCATTTTCAATTGTCAAATATACAGTACCGGTATTGTAAAAATCTACAACAATTATATATTTCATGGGAAAAAATTATCTACACCAATATATATTTTGCTTCAGAAAACCGCTGGGAATTGCCAGAATAAAATTAAAATGGGAGGAAATGTAGTGAATATTTTACAATTCGACCAGAGTTCTCGTTTTATTGTAAATTTCGTCAAACATTTTCTTCTTGTATAATTTACATGGCAATATACACTGTATATAACACATTATTAAATATATATCTGATTAATAACATTTTATGCTAGTATATTTTGGCTAGAGAAAGGATCTACACAGATATACCACAATATTACAAACACATGAAGTGGCAAAAGGGGCGTGGCTTAGCGATCTCGAGAGTAGAGTTGCCAATTAGTGATTTCCTATGGGCCTGCGTGAGGCTACCTACCTTGAAAGCCCCGTCCACACTATCGGACAGTGACCGTCGGGCACGAGTGATGAGTCCGTCATCGCACACTTTGTGGCAACTTTGACGGGCAAACCAGCGGACAGCCCGTGCCCGTAGTTGAGCGAAATCAGCAGACTGCCCGGTGGTTTGGCGCCAGGCACGGACCGACGACGCTGTCAGTCTCTCACGGTCTCACCACGCACCACGAGCCACAGCTGGTGGTTGTTCGGTTTACCTCGTCATCATGTCTAGCCCTCCGTCCACGTGCACCACAGAACCTGCAAACCTCCACTGGTCCAGGCAAGATACTGTACGGTTAATAGACCTTTATCGCCATTACCCGTGCCTATGGAATGTCAAAAGTGACATGTACAAAGATAGAGACAAACGTGCAGCAGCACTCAAGGGAATTGCAGAGGAGATAAAGAAGATTACTGCCTCCATTACCACGGGGGATATAAAGCGGAAAATAGAGACACTACGAAATCAATATAGACGTGAAATGAGACTGGTACATAAATCACAGAAGTTAGGAGCTGGGACAGACGAAATTTACAGGCCAAAATTATGGTGCTTTAATGACCTGTCATTTCTGAATGATAGTGACACAATCAGAGCATCTGTGTCAAGCATGGATGCCGGTACCAATCACACTACTGAAGATGTGGCTACGGAGGTATGTTCTGATCATGAGGTACGTAAGCATTCTCTCTCTCTTATTGAATCCAGGAAAAAAGTCAGATAAAAAGGCACTGAAAAAACCTAAACCTAACCTACGTGCAATGCCATATATATATATATATATATATATATATATATATATATATATATATATATATATATATATATATATATATATATATATATCGTGTTGTCAATGTGTACACAAAGAAATACATCATATTCATTAACAGTATATATAGGTCAGATTCATGTGGGTGATGTCACTGTTCACTGCCATGCCGAACAGCTGTTTGAGCGATTGTGGAGCGTGAGTTGGCTCAATGTGTCTGATTTCATGTTCGGAGTCGCGAGTCGCGCAGTGATAATAGCGTCATGAGCGAGTCTGCACTAGATAGAAAATTCTTGGAAGAATTTATTGAACTTTATAAAGAAAATCCATGCTTATGGAAAATTAAGAGTAAAGAATACATCGACAGATACAAAGTCAGCGGCGTATGACATTTTGATAGAAAATTAAAAACAAATTAAAGGAAAAAGACGCGACAGCAACCACAGTCACCAAAAAACTCAATAATATTATAAATGCTTTTCGCAAAAAATGAAAAAAGTAATTGCTTCAACAAAATCTGGAGCCGGAGTAGATGATATTTACCAACCCAATTTTTGGTATTTCAAACTGTTATTTTTGCAAGACCAAGAAGCACCCCGACAAACCGTTTCCAATGTCAATGAGGTGAATTTGACCCAGATACATTACAATTGACAAAGAAATGATGATTGAGAAAATAATTTTTCGACACCTTTACCAGGACCCGCAGCCTAGGAAAAAGTGATTGAGGGGCAATTATTACTCTCCCCCTCAAAATCCTGGGGTTACCAAATGTACTATTTCCATACAGTCAAGTAATAACTATGAGGCTTACATATATATATATATATATATATATATATATATATATATATATATACACACACTTCATTTTTAGTCCATATAACACGCGGACTTTGAACATATAAGCAACAACCTCACCAGTCTTCAGTGTCCTTGTGGCATGGTCGGTAACGTTCCATGGTCCCAAACAGTAGGTCGAGGGTTCGAGTCCTGGCTGGTGAGGTGACATGCATTAGGCTTTGTTTATTGCCTAATTTGTTGACCAGTTTGTTAAAGAATCAATACTGTACTTAGCCCTTAATAACTTTTTTACTGTTTTACAGGAAGCGGAGAGTTCCTCAGATGTAAACTCGAATCCAGGTACTACCTTAGACGCCGACGACCCAGTGGTCCAACCCTCTTCTTTTACTTGTTCGTCAGCTGCTAGACCCATAGGAGGACCCAAGAAAAGAAAACGTCAAGATGCTTGTGATAATATTTTGTCTTTGATTGGGGAACGGCTTCAATCCTCACGCCAAGACGAGTTTGACATTATAGGGAAGAACGTTAATAACAAGTTGCGAAGGCTGTCTCGAGAGCAACAACTTTTTGCAGAAAGGTTGATAAATGATGTGCTTTTCGAGGGAGGACTAGCCAACCTGAACAGAAATAGCAAGATTGCAATTTAACTAATCATGACTGAAGACAGAATTAAATTTATTATTCTGTACTTCTCATGACCTTATAAGAACATAAGAATGGAGGAAACTGCAGCGGGCCTATTGACCCATATTGGGCAGTCCCGTTTATACCCAACCCCTATTGTCATATAAGCATCCAACCTATGTTTGAAGCTATCCAGCGTATTCCAGTTAATGATATTTGGTAACTTGTTCCATTCATCCATTACTCTGTTTCCAAAACAGTGCTTACCTATTTCGCGCCTAAATCTAAATTTGTCTAATTTAAAACCATTGTTACGAGTTCGCTCCTGGTTGGATAGCTTGAGTACCTTTGTAATGTCCCCTTTGTTTAGCCCTGACTTCCATGTCCCTCCTCACTCTACATCTCTCAAGGCAGTGCAAATTAAGATGATGTATGTATGTATGCATGTACAATTAATTTGAATAATGCATGAGTGATGAAATATGTAAATTGTACTGTATAATTATGAATACCTGAGAATATATATTTATAACTTGAGGAAATGTTATTAATTATGAAGGAGAAAATGTTTTATACTTATGAATACCAGAGAAAATTTTATTAATGTATAAATATGAAAAATTCTGTTTTGTAATTATGAATTCCTGAGAAAATAATTGTCATGCTAAGTTCACCTGGTTTTGGAACGCATAAACCAAGACGTTTAGATCACAAGAGGCTGAGTGTGACTTCCCCATCTCTCTGTCTCCTTATTACTTATGTTAGTGTCGCAGTGTAACATTTTATCGCTCTTCTCTAAATAATTTTTGTTTTATCTTAGGTTTAGCAGGTAGGATCATTTTTTCTTTGTTGTCAAATATGAGGACTGTTCATCCTACGAACCTCAAGAGAAGTCATTTATTAAGAACGTAAGAACATAAGAATGGAGGAAACTGCAGCGGGCCTATTGACCCATACTGGGCAGTCCCGTTTATACCCAACCCCGATTGCTCATAAGCGTCCAACCTATGTTTGAAGCTATCCAGCGTATTCGAGTTAATGATGATATTTGGTAACTTGTTCCATTCATCCACTACTCTGTTTCCAAACCAGTGTTTACCTATTTCACGCCTAAATCTAAATTTGTTAATTCAGATGAATGATGAAGGTTGGGTGTAAACAAGGAGCAGCACTTGAAATACCGATGAATTTAACGAGTGTGTTGAACTTCCACGAGAAAAAGATGGAAATAATCATCGTTAAGATAAGTTGAGGTAGGTGGAAGGGCTGTTATGGTGAGCGCTAGTCCGGTTTAGACAACAATGAAAAAAAAATTATATAATTGAAAAAAAATCCCAAACAAATGTGTTGCTTATGGCATGTGGATGGAGTTTTATAGCGATATTCGTAATATTTATGCAGCTACAGTATGTATGCCCCATCTGCCCACGTCGCCTTACGTAAACATATGATTGATCTTGGTAAAATATTTATCCCCCAAAATAGGGAATAAATAGCACAAAAAAGACTAGAAATCGAATTCGGGCAAAAGGCAACTCTGTTCCTCTCTGGCGAGTGTAGGGAGGCAGACACGGGGAGGTCTGTACTCGGCTGCTCACCACTTCTTCCTGCTAAACCAAGCTTCTCTCCTCGAATATCAGGATGCCACGTAATTCAAAACGTAAAAGACATATCAAGAAAACGGTTGTCATGGCCATTGCTAAATCCAAGAAGCGTAAAACAGAAAAAGATGAAATTATCACTAAGACTGACGACGGTAGTACGCAGCCAGCTGTTCCAGGGGACATGGAGGCAGCCCAGCCCTCCAACCCTCCTCTCTACCTCACGTACATCAACACTCCCTCCTACCTCTCGCACGCCACCTCCCTCAGGTGAACCCGACCAGCATGGCACATCACGTTTATCTCCGAAAAAAATTGATAGAAGCTGAAGTGAAAATGAGTATGTCCTCATCAGCAAGAGAAGATTGAAAGATCTCACTGCCTCCCGATGCCTCTGCCAGGGTGAAAACTTTGTTCTTGAGTTTCAAGAAGATGGATTTGAGAACATGATCACACTACACTGTGAACTGTGTGGCCTGGAGAAGAAATCCAAGCCTTCAGCAGCCCCAGAAGCCCAAGGTCATACAAAGAATGTACCCTTCTTCAAGACTAATGTTGGGCTCATTCACCTGTTAATCACTGAACATATTGGCCTTACTGGAATGAGAAGACTTCTGGGTGTATTTGGCATGCCAAATATGAGTAAATACAAGTATTACCGATATCTACATGTAAACGACATCTTCAATGCCATGAACACTCTCTGTACAACCAAACAAGAAAAAGTTCGTCAGGTAATCAGGAAATACTATGCAGAACATGCCACAATTGTTCCTGATGAAGATGGAGTACTCAACATCGATGTATCATATGATGACTCGTGGATCAAGCGAGGTCACACATCCAAAGTTGGCATGGCCGGTTGTCATCGAAGTATGCTCAGGCTTTGTTGATTTTGAAGTCGGGGGCAAGGTCTGTACGGCTTGTGCACTCAAGGAAGGACAACCCCAAAGAAAGAAGATAACCGGCTCAAGACTTTAGGATGTGGAAGACCGATAACATGAAGGTAAATGCACCAAGAACTATAAAGGCACATCTGGGGGACATGGAAGCAGAAGGAGCAAAGAGAATGTTTGGAAGATCTCAAGACCTGAAATTCAGATACGAAAATTTTGTAGATGGCGACTCCAGTGCTTACAATGCAGTAATTGCCATGGGCAATGGTAATGGCCCATACCAGAGCGTGCAAGTGAAGAAGCTTGAATGTATCAACCACGTTCAGAAGCGGATGGATACAAGACAGGAAGCTGCGGGATGAAGAGATGGAGATAAGAACAAAGACAGGTGTCCAAAACAAGTTGTCTGACAAGGCCATTGACACTTTAACAAGCTACTATGGAAATGCAGTAAGATCAAGTGCTGGAAAAAGTTTTAGACATGAAGATGACAGTAATGAGCGCCTTCCACCCAGCACTGACGGTCACTGCCAACATGGACTTTCCTCTGAGGGATCTGACTCCTGTTGTTGTTTTTTCCAGAGAGGATTAGCAGAAGTACAGTAAAGGGGGAGGAAGGCGTCTCACACAAAGGGAGTCCCTCTTGTTATAAATGTTTCCAAAGACACACACAATAAGATAAAGAGAAGTCTGCAAAGAATTATCATCAAGGGATATCTTGGAGAGATGCCTTCGATTGTTGACACAAAATACAAATTAAAATTTTCATGCCAAGATGTGGACACTTGCACTCAAAACCAAGTTTGTTGGGCTTCATCGTGCCCAGTTTGTTGCAAAGACTGTAATCTTGGACCACAATTATGGCTAACAGGATGCAGCGCTTCTGAAAGCAATGAAAAAAGACTCACTGGCCCTTGAAAAACCACTGAAAGACCAAGAGGTCATTCGTCAGAGGCACTCAACACTGAGGACAAGGCCTAAAAGAAAGACTATGATGAAAAGCACACCAGGCCATGCACGAGGAGCCTACTGATGAAACCTGACGACAAAGAGAAGTGTGGACACCTCTGAAACCCTCTCAACTGAGATAATACCCTACCCCAACGAGGTAAGGGGGGGGGGGGGGACCGGGAGCCTGAAGAATAAGGAATATGACTGGAGTTCAGTTGGAGATGTAAAAATAAAAAAAAACATGATATTACATGTGAAAACGGCTCAGAATGAACATTATGTGGTGGTGGTTGTGTGCAGCAGTGGTGATCCGGTAGTTACGGGCAGCCTTAACCACCACAGGTGATGGGTGTTGTGTGAGCACAACGTCGATGCGCCGTGACAAGGCATCGACAGGGCCATTGTCCTGATAGCTAATATGCCTTAAATCTGATGTGAACTCTGCAATGTACGACAGTTGTCTGGCGACTCGTGGAGTCTCCGAGAAAGGTTGAGAAACTTTATCAGCCTGCATCTCATCTTGAACTTTTTCCACACTCAGAATGGAATTTCTCTGCCAGTTTTAACTGATTTCAACGAAACGAAAACTCAGTACAAAAGAACTTTTCCTCAATATAATTACACCTTCAAATTTTTCTATCTTGTAAGATTTATTTTTAGTTGAATATCTTGACGAAAATTTCTACTGAACTTTAAAAATTTATATCCTCAAAACTAAAGACAAAATCAAACATCGACGTGCAATGTTCAGGGACAATAATAGATCTCTTAGAAAAAATGGTAGAAGGGGTTTATAGGAGAACTGATGTACATATGATCCTTGACTGATGTCAGGAATTTCATAACAATCGACCAAAATTAAAAGCACCTACACCTGCACCTCAGAATTTGTTTTCAAAAAGTTGAGGAGTAGCAGCCAGCCGTGTGTTGTGGTGGGTCTGCTTTAATGGGGTCTCACCAGTAAAGGTCATTTGGCCACATCTCCACACTATTATTTTTGTTTTCATTGATTACGCTGCAATAGTTTTCTTTTCACCTGTAAAATCTACTCTGAAGTTTATGCATAACAACCTTACTTAATTCCCCAGTAAGAAGATGGATTTGTTGGCCACGGAAAGTCCCCAGTTTCGGGCGTGTACTATTGGCACCACCGCCAAGCCACCCTGCGCCATGGCCCACGCCACGCCGCGCCAGCTTGTTCTCGAATGTTCCCACACTGGTATTTTCTTAAAACATTTGTTTATTTCACAATACGTTATTGATTTTCCTAAAAGTATATTATTACTATAATTAGCAACATATAACAGTTAGGTTCACAGAGTTCGATACAGATCTGAACTCTAAAAATCCTACAAATAAAAATCACCACTTAACACTAAACTGTATCAACAAGACAATAGATGTTTATCACGCGTACGTAAGTCAGACTGTTCACATATTTCTCTTTATTTTTACTGTTGAACTGACTTAGAATATGAGCTATTAAGACTACATATGTTGAAGAGCAATAATACTATATATATTATCAACATCAGGCAGTGTGAAGGCAAGTTACATGTGGAGGTGGGTGGGCTGTTGCACATGATTCCTAATTACTGTATTGTATAAATACAAAGTAAAATTATAGAAAAAAGAATCAAGGAAAACCATTTTATATAAAGAAAAATAAAAGTCGAAATTCAATTTTGCATTGACAGTCGAAGTAGATACTATAATAATAAAGGCAGAGACGTAAACAATCAAAATGGACAGAAAGCAATTACTAGTGTAGAGCAGACAGATAGTCCCTGAGACCACATGAACACTGCTCCTTACACTGTCACTATGTTGAAATGAACTGTAGTTTGAGCTTTTCCCCATCTAGTTATTATATGTCTTATTTGTGTCACTTATGTTACTTGTATATTGTTTGTAATTCGTAAACCATTCCCCAAATATGTAACTGTATATTTTCAGCCTCTGGCTGCCAAGCTCTTTCAATAAACCGTTAATTATTATTATTATTATTATTATTATTATTATTATTATATGGAGTGTAGACGTACAAACAGTAGCAAACAAAGACAGGTCAAAACAGCCAAATCAAGACATACATTATACACCACAATAAGTAGACATGAGACTGCTTGATGACAGAGAAAACCTGGAGATATAGGTAAATAGAAAAAATACTCATTTCCTGTACTTAATATTCAACTGTGTAACAGACAACACAGAATGGAGGGTAGCTTTTGTGAGTCACCACTAGACAGTGTGGCAGACTGTGTATTAAGAAGAAAGAATCGCAAATTGATTCAGGGGTAGAACAGACCGATACACACACCCATTCTATCAGATTCAGAGTACAATGAACAAGCGGTGGAGAGGGACTCAGAGTGACGGCATACTGACAGGAACTGGGTGGTGAAAGACCTTGGCTGTGTACAGTGGTGCACGCGTTCATACATCGTTGCCACACTTAAAGTGTGCGAGGGGGTGCTGGTGGTAGAGTGGTACCGTTCTTGCCTCGCAAGCGAGATGTCACGGGTTCGATTCCCGGGCCGGTGGAAGTTATTTGGACACTTCCTAGCCCCCATTAGTCCCTGTTCACCTAGCAGTAAAGTAGGTACCTGTTGTAAATCGAAAGTTGCGAATTCGTATTCAGGGACACGTTGTTGGCGCTTCCAATAACTTGATGACATAAACCATTGACACTTCAGGCTTCTATGCCCTGACTCTTCCGGCTTCTACGCCCCTAACTCATGAGATATAAAAGGCAAGCATGAACTTAGCATGCTTCCCTGTAAACGCTTCTGCGCTTCACCTTACACAAGGATGTAGGGGAGTGCCCAATAAATGATGATAAAAAAAAAATTAAGTGTGCGTCATCACTTGAGCATTTTAGCCCATGAACAGAACAAGCAGTTCGAGTGGAAGCGCTCTGTATTTGTGTGTTCGACGGTGTTCGTCTTATTCCATTCCCACTGTTTTCCTCAGTTGAACCATAGATCTCACAGTGGCACAGGTGCATTCTTCATTATTTACTCCTTAGCCATAAGAAAGAAGAAATCTAGGAGAGTGTGGTTAAGGCGACTATTTTGTGGAAGGAAAAATATGTCTGTTGAGTGAAATGGATCATGGCCATTTGAAAAACTTTACTCGAATGACACCAGAGGACTTTGAAACATTAAGTAACCTTGTAGGACCAAGAATTATTTAGAAGGATACAACATTCCGAAGAGCCATACCGGTCAAAGATCGTTTGGCTGTAACTTTACTCTTTCTAGCCACAGGGGACTCCAATACCAGCCTGCAGTATATATTCAAGATATCCAAGCAACGCGTAAGTGTGATAATCGCAGAAACATGTAACGCTTTCATTGAAGCCCTGAAGGATTACATAAAGGTAATACAGAAACATTAATGTTGTAATAATGACAGTATTAGCATATTAATATGTTGGTTTACGTAAATACTACACGTGTTTGTAAAGTTGCGGGTTACTCTAATAATTTGAAGGAAATAAAGTAATAAACGATAATTATCTAACGGAAACATGTCTTTATTCAAAGTTATATTACGAATACAAAATAACCCTTATTAACGCATGTCAATACAAAAATGATTGTGACTGGGACTCTGCCTGTGATTGAAATTGAGTTTAGGGGGGAGGAGTGGGTGCCCCTATTAAGCTTAATCCGGCCCTGATAACAACATTGATACGGCTGAGCCAGTTGAGAGCCTGAGCTCTTTTAGTGGTACCTGATATATACGTAGTTTAGATATTATACTATGTATATTGAGAGTGCAGGTATACAATATAAATAGTGCAGGTATGCAATGTACTACAAAGGCAATATAAGTATACAATGTACATAAGTAGTACAGGTGTAAAATTTACATATACTGTAGTGCAGGTATAAAATGTACACAATATAGTTATACAATGTGCGGAACAGTACTGCATATTTGTTTAATTAAATTTAATTGTTTTACATGGCTGTATATTTTATTTTATAAAGCTATCCTCATTATCAACTATAGTTTTTTAGCTGTTCAAGGGGTCTAGGCTTTTAGATAATTAGTTAAATGAGGACCGTCCTAATACTTTCTAGGCCTAACTAACCTATCCACTAGAACCGGGCCTCAGGCAGTTTCTCGAACCCTAAAGCATAGATTTTGGTTATGACTCGGTGAGACTAGGGCCAAAAAGAAGCCCTATTTGACCTGAGGCTATTTTACATTGTCTTTCCTCTAGCAACACCGCGAAGATACTAGAGGCTTTAAACACGAACCTTCTCATACACACATTCTCCCATCATTCATACTGTTGTAATAGACGCGTTCTGCAATGGAGTTTCCCTTCCAAATCCCTTTCACCTCTCGCTTCACAAAGCCTAGCAGTAACTCGTCCTTCCCTAAGATAAATCATACAGTAATGGTTGCAAAAAGGACATTAATGGTACAATGAAAAGTGAATTATTACAAATTTACACCCCGTAAACGGTGTTCTATACAGTTTAAGTAGGTACACAGCAATAGGAAACTTGAGCTTTCTGTGACTTTGCTCTTATGATTTCTTAGCTCTTTTGTGTTCAGACATCCGAGGAACCATCACCTGAAAAGCTAACTGTATCGGCGTGACTAATCCAAAATATATTTCCGGCTTGTCATTAAATGAATAGAGAAGGTAAAGGTTACCAGAAACAAAACAACTGACTTAACTCACGAAGGAGAAATTTGGCCTTAGGTGCTCGGAAGTTTACTGTCTCCGCAACTTAATATTTTTTTTATACATCTGGCTCTCATGTATTATTTTATTTTAACATTTAAAAGTATAAAGTTATCAGTGATACTTCACATAAAGACGTGTGTAGCTTCTGTCACCTTTACCACCTTTCTGTTCCTCAGCCAACCCTACTACTGGAACAGTGAACAAAATTAAGTTTTCAGGAATGTGTTGGATACAGTTTATGTCTCATGCTTTTACACATTGTCTTTTCTTGTCATGTTTTGACATTCACTATGTCACATCCCAAAAGTTGATACAGTAATTACTTAATTATTATAGGCTTAATAGTTAAAGTGTGTTTGGAAAGTGTGGTGAAAAGCCACGCTAGAGAAAGTATGGTGTGAATGTGTTCACGGACCGTTGTATTCGGGTTTGCTCGAGCAAGAAGTGAATATGAAATTTTGTTTAGGAAAAATAATGCAGTGAATAATCGCAACAAAATTATTGATATGGTTTAGTCTTTCGAGTGCCGGACCTTTCTTGAAGGCACACGGTCCCCGAGAACTAACTTAATTCAGAGAGATAGCTGCGATAATTACTCATTACTGACAGGTATGTCTGTAGCGATCATTAAATTTCCATACACACTGTAAATATTTAATTCTATACATATAACTTTTTAAGGTTAATTATTTGTTTGAGAAAATCTAGGAAAAACAGTCACAGGGAAAGTCAAGAGAAAATCAACTAACCTAACCTAACGAAACCTAATCCAACCTCGCGAAAATTTAATTTTTTGCCACTTTCCAGGTCGCCTATTGACAGTGGGCTCAGCCATTACGTGCCTCCATTGTGAGTGGTTCAAGTGCGTGACTTCTAAAGTATTGCCTAAAAATTTCAGGTTGCTGTTAAAGGTGTGCAGCCGTCATAAAGTATAATATATTTTAAATTACTGCTTTAAACTACAATAATATCTTGTAATTTAAAAAAAAAAAATAACTTCGTCAAACTGAAAAGACCCAGAAAGTTGTCTAGAATGATCAACACTAACCTAACCTAGCTTAAACGAACCTAATCCATTCAAATCAAGATTAATTTTGAGGCGTGTTCTTATATTGGAAATCGAAGCCTAATCCTACCATTTCTTTTAACAAAATTAACAGTTCATCAAACCGAGACGATTCAATGACTATTTTTATTGACATTTAAACGTACAGTACATACCTGAAAATTAATGTTACTCGTCTTTCTCTGGCTTAAGTGTCTGTAGTCTAATGTTCACCTGGGGAATGATAAGGCAATGGCTTCAGGATTACACTTCACCATTGGGAGTCGTCGATTCAGATTCACCGTTATATATTCTTGTTATATTCACGGAAGGCCATTTAACTGACCAGGGAAATATAGCTGAATCACAATTTAAATGTTTTGCTTCGTTTCATCCTCTTCGTCCCTAGAGAACTCTTCCCTCGTGGCTTGCAATCGCCTCATTCACTTTGACTATGCAGCCAGGGCAATACCAGCAACAGCCATCATGCTTTACGGCAGTTAGTAACTTCCTAAACGTTGCATTAGTCAGGCCTGTACCCTCCATAGCCGACGTCTCCCTGCGGTGATCACATATTATACTCATGGTTGTTGTGGGGGGGGGGGGGCAGACTGTGTAGATTACACCTATTTAAAAAAGTAAAGAGAGAAAAAAAAAAAGAACAGTACTTAACTTCTCTCTGTTGCCTATAGAGTTGTCTTCTGTGACTGTGTACACTGTATCTCCCTGTGAATGGTGTATTGTAGGCAGTTTCAGTCCTTGAGAAAGAACACAAACAAAATAAAATTTTAAATCTCTGTGGCACCTATGGCACGAATAGGCTGGTAAATGCAAGCTGCAAACGCTAGTCCATTTAGATTAGTCTCTTTGGTTTACCCGGTACATTCTTGATAGTTTGTTCCCAGTTTTCTATTTTCATCTACTGATAACTGATAGAATATAATATTAAAGGCGGCGTTCACTTGTCACTGAAACAATTCGGCACAAGTGATGAAAACAAATATGGCCGCGCAGACATGACGTTATTGTGCTCAAACTTCAACGAAAAATATATGACTGACATCTGAGAAGCAGCTCCTAGTTTGAGAGTTTAAGTACACTACATACCTTAGTTATATCCCTTTATTTAACCCCAGTAGAGTTAGAGGAAAATTTAAATTTGTAAAAGTTATGTTTTGTTCGCCAAGTTGTAAAGAAAACGGTAATTTCAATTGGAAATATTTGGTAAAAAAAGAAAATCCGTTTTTAAGGTTTTCTATTATATTAAAACACGTTTAAAGTAACGTTCATACAGAATATTATTTTTGAGAGGCAAATACTTTTTTTTATTAAATGTACAAGATTAATTTATTGGTTTAGAAATGAAAATGTAAAAAACAATAATTTTTTTTAGTCTTTTATTGCATTAATACATGTGTCAAATAATGTTCGTAATAAATGTACGAGTTCTGTCAATTTTGTTTGGGAGTTTTATAAATGGAACTTTCATATGAATGAATATCATTATTACAAACCTAATTAACCTGTCCTAATTTAGGTACTGTATAGTGCACTAGTGAAACACTTGTACAGTACCTGCTGGTTGTTCTCGAGCAACACTTACAAGACCGCTGGCTTGGAAAGGTCACCTGATTAAATGGAAAATTATTTTACTTCTTCCAACTTCCTAGCAATCTCCACTGGTTACTTGCTACCACCACCACCTGACAACTTCTATTAGACACTTGCTACCACCACCTGACAACCTCTACTTGATCCTTGCTACCACCACCACTATACATTTTTTGTACTTGTTTCTTGCTATCACTCCCACTTCCTAGTAGGCTCTACCAGTACATTCTTTTCTCTGCCATCTGCTAGTAGCCTGTACAAGATCCCTGACAGCTAGTACTACTTCTGTTACATCCACCTGCACTATGGTACTATAGTATGTACTTGTTGCTTGTTTCTTCCACCACCAACTAGTAACATGTACTATTTCCTTGGTACCTCTATCAACTAATACTTGCCAAAACTAGCCGTTTCCACAATTTCCTTGAAGTCTGTACGTACTAGTTTCTAGTCGCTTATACTACTTTCTATTGGCTTAAACTAGTACTGTAACTGGAAGGAAGGAAGGACAGACAGATGGATTGATGGACACACACACAAGACTACCCTGCCAATTTCTATTTTTTCAACTACCTACTGCAGTACTTGTAAATCCCCAAAATCCACTTTCAGTAGTGTAGTACATATTACATAAATTTCCCAATAGGGACCTCAAAAATACTTCTTGGAAGGACTAGTAGTTCCCTGTGGAATCTCACTTTATCTTGAGTCCTCATTACCACTGCTCCAGATAAGAACTGGCTCAGGCAGGTTAGAATAATCTTATCATTTTGTACTTATTGTTCGAGTGTTGCTCAACCATAACAAATCGCCAAGGACCTTTATGATAGGGATCTGGGAGTTGTAACTGTTACACCATCATTTTTAAATTAACCTTTACTGTTAGTAATCATAAAAATCCCTTTAGTGATTCAATTGTTATTGAACAGATATGGAATATGAGACGAATGAACACATGATTGGACAAAGAGAGGAAATGCTTTTCCTTTCAATTTAAAAATTTTAACCAATCAGACTCGCAATCTCATGATGCAAGCATACAGATTGTCCTCATTTATGCTGGGGGTTGTGCTCTTGTAAAGACAAATGTTAACAAAACTGGTGTGAGTGAAACCAGTATACTGTATGTATAAGAAGATGGGTTCCCCAGAAAGTTGGTTATGTGCCCACTTGCCACCATCCACCATTTGATAAAAAAAAAAATTTGAGGGCTAACTCTTTATTTGTAGTCTCAGGCGAATTTCTGTATAAATACAGATACTTTACTCAAACTACTTTATGCTAATTTACAAACTACAGCTCTAAAAAATGTGAAATGCAGAACAAAACAGACAGAGAAGAGGTCACTATGGGTCCTGGCTTGATATGATGGCCCTGTGATAGTTGCTGGTGTCACAGTCACAATAGCATAGCTAGTCTGTTTAACACATAATAATTCATATTATGCTCCACGCCCACACTGGGACAGAGCTGAAATGAGAATGGCGAGATGGGTGAACAGCGTTTAAGGTGCACTCACCTACCAGTATTTACATTTAGCTATCCAATGCTGGCAAATACATAATCACCTTAATGGTGTAAATAATTAACTTAATTTATTTAATGAATATATACTACACTATGTATAGTAGCTAAAACATCTATCTGTGCAGGTGGAGGTCGATATGCTCCGAAATTTTACGTGTGACTAGTGACAGCCCTCATATACCCAAATTTATCGTCCATGGTCTCATATGGTTTCCCACAAAGTATGCACAGATAGTTGTTTTAACTACTGCATATGTAATATGGAATATAAACCTTTATTTTATGCGAACGAATACAGTTTATTATTTATTGCATATTTTGAAGGCAATTTGAAGTGAGACATCACCTCTTGTTTAATTGGGTAGGCATGAAATGCTTTTCATTTTAAATAAGTTGTCCCAACAACTGCTTTGCAAGTGAACACCATGTTCAAATACTGTATAGGTAGCATACAGTATAGCCAAGGAGAAGTGTTGTTGGCCTTGCTGCTGAAGACAGAGATCATAAAAAACAGTGTATATTCTCGCTCTGGGGCTGCACACAAATGTGAAACAAAGAGTATATGTGGTAGGAAGAGATGCTTTGCTTTAACTAGCTGAGAATGCACTGTGTGCTCAATGCTGAGTTATCATTGGCTGAGAAACAAAGAATAAAGTAATGAGAGAACCAAAAAGATAAGAAACAAAGTAAGATTACTGATAATTTTCTGAATTTTGAGTCATGTAAAATTTAAAATACTGACAACTTACTTTCAAGGTAATTTTATAATGTAATATTTAGGTTCAGTACAGTACTGTATGATATTTAGAAATGGGTTTTGACCAAAGCAAGGTGAACCTCACAACACAACAGTACTGTCCTAATATAGGGATAAAAATGAGACATGTGTTTCTTCCATCATTCCCTTTAATCACTAACTGAAGAATGGCAATTGATTAGATGATGAAATTAGTTTACCAAATCTTATGAATTTACACAGTGACACTTACGCCCTGAGTTTTAATCACCCTCTCCTGCTGATGGGGGTCATCGTGTTTACAACCAGTTAAAAAAATTGAGTCGCAAAGGACACTGCACTTCAGTGCCTGACAGGGAGGTGTGGAGTAAAATTAACTAATAATATCGGAATTGGTTCATTTTACCAGCACACCTCCCCATCAAACACTATAGTGCAGTGTCCTTTGCAACTCAATTTTTTTAAACTGGTTGTAAACACAATGACCCGTCAATGAAAGAGGGCGGTTAAAACTCTGGGCATTACTCTTTGCACAAGGGTGTGAATTTTTTAAAGTAAGTGTAGTAAACCTAAATGGATTTATAACTTATTAACTAAACTATGTGCATGATTTTTCTCATTAAACTATTTTGCATAAATTTGGCAGTATTTTTTAGCTGAGGATTTAATAATGGCAAGTAAGAGCTTTCTGACTAATGTTTTATCAACCAATGAGTTACGGTAGTTAATATACCTCTATTTTCAATCATACGAGGTCACAGAGTTAGATGAATGTACCAAAGAATATTACAGTAAAATATGAGGCCCCCCGCATCGTAAGGTAGGTTCAGACCATCCGGGCAAAACCCGTTTTTTGTTGGAAAAGCACAATTTTCGGCCGAGCTCTATACGATGGTAGTGGATAAGATCTCCTTACTAGACTGTAAATAATTTGAAAGCCCTTTGAAAATAGGGTGTAACATCGATTTGTGGCAAACAGAAAAGTGTGGGCTCCAGGTGTACTGCGCACATCATTGTCATTCCTAAAAATCCCATTTAATTCATATTACGCTATATAACATTCAAATCCACCGCTTGTAGAACCTCAGAAAACGGGAAACATTGATAAAGGACAACTCACCTACTCAATGTTCCTAGACCATGTGTTGTATTGTACCCAGGTTCAGTTATATCATATTAAGTGTATGTATTCATAGCATTAAGGAGAACTCAGGGTATGCATAAGATGAATGTTAAAGTCCAGTTGAGCCGGACTAGTGTACTGTAAGACTAAGTGTGGATCAGGGTTTGAAGGTCATACTATTTACGTCTGTGAGCGTGTAGCGAACATAACTTCCACAGATATCATATGAAAATACATGAGAACAATGATCTGGAAAAAGGATAAATGTATCAGAATTATGTGAGGTGTTGGAAGTGATCCAGAAACTATACTTGAAAGGAAATATCTTGTATGCGTCGGTATGAACTTAATACACCTTGTATCCTCACGTGACATATACCCACGACAGGTACAGTGATCAGAGAATCTTATGTCTGTATTCAAATAGTGCAAGGTGTGAGAGGAGGATCCCTCATTACAGTTTTAAGTGAAGTTGATACACCCCCGTCATGAACATTCAGCCTTTGTTTCAAGGCGCGTCATGTACCCGCCTTGGGTGCCACGTGATATTATAACCCCATGAATTTTCCCACGAACTAGCAAACCAAGACCTTACCTTAGTGTGTAATTTAGGATTAAAATATGTGTTTATAAGGCATGAGTGACAATATACCGAAAAGTGTTCAGGTGAGAACCATGAGAAACAAAAGTGAAAATTAAGAATTGGAAACTGTAGGCCTACGTGATGAGGAGCAGCGGGGCAATGCCCTCAGTCTTCCTCGTTCTACCGTCACCTCAGGTCAGTGTCCTAGCGGGCTATATCCCGCCCAATAATTAAGGTTGATAAATAGAAGTTATTACAATTTAAAGCTTTGCCGGATATATAAGTGTAATAGGAATGTGTTAAGGGGTGGGATAACCGCCCGTCAGGCATTATTTCTCAGTCTTCCTCGTTCTACCGTCACCTCGGGTTCCATGCGGTCGGAGTGCCTTGCCGCCCGGCCGCCCGGCCGCCATTATCCCTTTGAGCGTCACAACAGGTGGTGACTACTCCCCGCTATGCCAATCCACTGTGAACCTGTGGATTTCCAGCGCATCACTCCAAATGAATAGTCACAAATAAGGAGGCCGTGAGAAACTCTGCGGTCGTCACTTGGAGCGACCTATAATACCAGGCGTAGAAATAGTGCTGGTATGTCTCTAGGTGAAGCCCTCGTCTTTACCCACCGAGGGCGGTGTGCGAACGAGGTGCCTGTTGTGTATACCTAAAAGTCACAAGGAGTCCCATACTTGCAGGTATGGAGTGGAACATGTGTGTTGAGATGGTGCTACTATGTATGATAACCGACGGTGCTATATTCCATTCAGGTGAAGCAGTCTGATGTGTTAAGGGATAGTGTAAGAAGGAATGACCGAGGTAAGGTGGTTACAGATTGTTATGCAATAAGTAGGTGGATGACACGCCATCAATGTAGAGTCTGGGGCCCATCTGGGTAATCACATTTCCGTTGTTCTTCTGAGGAAGGCCAATTCATGTATATGTTTTTTACCAGTATGTTTTATAAGGAATAAATCAATTAAGACATGTTATGGTTTCACCCTTCTTTACCCTTATCGATATGGTCAATGGAAAACCTAACCCAATGCCTAGTCCACTCTGCACGCTACCTAACGAGCTACATGCTGTCCAGAGGGGGTCTGGTGGCAGCGACCCTTAGAAATTAAGATTAGAGTTAAGTCATCCCCTTAGACTTAGTGACCCCAGAATCCGGCAGTATACAGGGCTTGGCATTCGCACAGTCAGGTGCTCTCGTCCCGTCAGTGAGTGAGAGGAGCGGGCGGACGGCCAGCAGCCTCCTCCCCGTCTCGGCCAATGACAGTGAGAATCTGCTATCTACGTCATGGCCCCTCCAGCTAATGAGCGTAGAATCCCTCTCCCTCGGTTCTCTTTTGTTGTGGCGGGATCTACACTTTGATATCGATTAAAGTAAAAAAAGCCATAAGCGGGTGGGGGTTTTGTTGTTTCAATTCAACATTGCAACAACCCAGTACATTACTTCATGACGCGCTACCTACCATCTGCAAGTCCAGTCCTTTAGCTTCAAAATGCATAAAAAATGAATGCTCCATCTATTAAAACAACAAAGTTATGCAGTTCCAAAAAATTTTAAACACGGTTTAATTGGTTTCAAATTTTGGCGCAAGTTATGATTTGGGGGGTGCCTCATATATAGCATGTTGTCATGGCAACTGCAAGACCGAAGGACTATAAGACCATAACACTTTCTTCCTGACCGAGGTGCTGTCTTGACAACCATTTTCAGTTTAATGCTGTACAGGTAATGATCAATGTAAGTTCCAGTAATCAAAGAGGTTTGTGAAGAAACAAATTTTGAGTAATTATTTGGTAACTTAGTTCATACCTATCAGAACACTTTGCAATCTATACAAAGAGAAAGCTTAAGAGTGATTTGTGTACAATTATTAATACTGTAGTATAGGACATGCTTAACTGGCTTTCACAATTACAGCATTTGTATCTTAATCATCTCTCATGAACCTTGTGTTCAAAGGATTTTTATTCCCTCATTTGCAAAAAAATTTCTGTTCCTCAATAAATAATTATAATTTCATCATCAAATGTTAAATTTGAGTTTAAAGTTCTTTGTCTCACTAGGGTGTCTGTAATATAGTAAAATGTATTACTTACAACAGACCTCAAACAATCTTATTTCACATAGGTATACAGAACATTTGAAGCGCCTTATGCCGTACTGATGGGGTGAAGCGGTGGAGTGGATGCTGCTCTTGCCTCCTGTCCTAATGGTTGCTGGTTTGATCCCTGGACACTCCCAGACCATTTAGCTGTAAATGGATACCTAATATTACTTTAAGGGAAGAAAGCCAATTGAGTGCAATGTTGGTCAGACTCCCTCCTTATGTAATGAAAGTTTAGTATGCACCATGTTGTATCCAAACGTTGTAATGGACTGGCAGATCTATGGGAACTATTTTCATTTTAATGTTATAATTATGTGGTGCAGTGGCCAAGCTGATAACTGCTTGCTTCCTGTCCTGAGGATAACTTGTTTGTGCTAAGGGCACCTCCAGTCAACACAGCTGTGAATGGGTATCTGACCTTAATGCCTTCCTTGTGTACCAGAGGTTGAACATTCAGTGTACTGTAACTACACTACCCCAACAAAACATCAGTATTATGGGACTAACTCTTGTGTTGTGATCAACTATACAGTACTGTAATATTTTCTTTAAAATGTATAAAACTTTATAGAGTACAGAACAGGACCAGGGTAAGTGAGAATTATGGGATTTTTTTCTTTTCCTATCACTGCCTATTACTTTGCAACAACTACAGTACTGTATAGTACATGTATATGTATACAGAGAGTACAGTAAATTGATTATCTAGCAAGTTTGGAATTGAAAACAAACCAGGTTTAGAATTTTTCTGAATTTTGGAAATACAGTACAGTAGTAGGTCTGAATACTATACTGTTCTATATGTAAATTGTTGGTAACACACTACTGCACTGTACTATTTTCAAGAGAGAAACATAACTAAATTATAAAAACGTGTACATTTTTACAACGTGAATGAACACCGATTACTACTCGACTGATGCACCTGCCTCTGCTAGTTTTATACACTTCCCAGGGAAATGTGTTTACTGGTGCCAGTGAAGTCAGTCTATGGTAACTTCAACCCACATTCAGTGGTGACCTCAGCCCAATCATAATATGGGCAGAGATCACCAACAATAATATTCTTGGCTAATAGTTAAGCCATATGAAAAGTATCCAATGAAGGTTAGGTTAGGTTACGTCGGGTTAAAAATGTAATGGTAGTGGAATTTGTAAATCTCTCACACACACACACACACCACTACTGCCTCTTCCTAAGTCCCTGACCCCCAAAGAAAATACCTTGTGAAGCTCATGCATTATTGTTGGTGATTTTTACCCATATTACTGTATGTTAGGGTTGAAATCACTAAAATGGGCTACACATTCTTCAATACGCCCCATTGTCCAATATCTCAGTAGATCCCGCCCTTGTTCTTGATAGTCTTTTCAAGGCCCATTTTAAAGCCAATTAATGTTCATACCTCCGTAGCCTCGAGCTGGTGTCCTAAAAACCCTTGGAAAATTTTCAGTTGTTTTGCATCCAAAATTACACACCTCTGGTAAATTGTTAGTTAGTTTTTTCTATTATTATGGCTATACCTGTTCCAAAGTCATTCATCACTTTTATTTGCAATTTCAAGAGCAAAAGTGTTTTGGGTAAAAATATTTAGATATATATACAGTACTGTATATATTTTGCAACCCCAATTATTAACTATAATTATTTTATACTGAAATTTTGGAGTGTTTCAGTTATTCTGTCAATCCTGCATAGTACTGTACTATAGAGCTTACAATACTTTACATTACTTCCCACACAAATCTTTGTGCAGGAGTAAACACTCACATATGGTACAGTATTGCTGGTGGATGAAGGTAAAAATGTAGCAACATATACTTTATTTAAACAATGCTGTTCTCTGCTATTTCAAGAATTGTTAATGTGAAAGTACATAATGAAAGAAAGGGAAATGTAAATTTAACTTTTGGTAAGTGACACTTCCCCAAAACAAAAGTTTAATTGGTAGGGCTGGTGTTTTAAGGCCCATTTATCTACAGGTGTTGTAACTATGTATTGATAGTAGGTGTAGGCCAGCTGTCAATACTGTGTTGACTGTGACCCGGATCAAGAAGCTTCCAGCACAAGAGGTAAGAGAAGGAAAATGCAGTATTACAAAGAAAGCTAATAAATTATCAAACAAGTTTAGATGCAAGTACAGTAGATGCATTATTAATAACAGTTCATACTATTTGCATCTGATATCTATGAAAGCCTTACCCTGCACTACTTCCTGATGACACCATGGAGTACACTTATAACTTCACAGTATACTTTAAACACAATGTAGCCATAAAACATGTACAGTATCTTAATTTATTTACTTTTTGAATACAAGAAAATTCCATTATTACAAAAAACAATGATTATATATAGTTTATAGTGCATAGCTGACAACATACCCATACTAGATATTAAAACTTGTCTAATTTCTATTATCTGAGCTTAAACAAAATACTTTATGGCAAGTTATTTACTACGTATATATAGATTAAAAAAAAATATTGTATTGGAAGTTAAAAACTGGCAGAGGCGCCTGCCAACTGGCCGAGTGGTAATGAGTGACTCTTACTTGGTTGAATTCTTGGCTCAGAGAAAAGATGAGACTTTTACATGCTGCATGATTCAAAGTATGAATTTTATTAATTATTATTTTTTTGGTTTATGGTAAAAATGAGCATTATTGTATAATGAAACAGCATTGTACAGTTGGTCCTCCTATTACGCGGTCCCGCATTCCGCGTTTCACCGTTAACGCGGTGCCTTGCCAGAACCTAACATTTTCACATTCCGCGGTCGTGAACCCCATTACGCGGAGAGCAGCTGGCAAGCCGCGCCATTTTTGGATCCAAACCTCCCGCCATCCGCCATGTTGTGTAAGAGGCGCGAAAATGGTGCGCACAAGGTCGCCCAGTCATCAAAACATTACCGAGTTCTTCACCCGCCACCCACTACAGCCGGCCCAAGTCAGTGATAGTGATAATTATAGTGAGGATATGGACTTATATGAACTTTGGGGGGTTTGACAAAGAGGCCCTGCAAGCCTCTGTGGTGGATAGTGATACAAGTGATACAGGTGAGGGCCAATAATCTGCCCTCTGCCTCATAACCAACCGCCCATCCCCGTGTGCCCAGCCATCTTTTCTACTAATCTAAGTGTTAAAAAACCTAATATTATTGATATTTCTCTTAATTATTAATTGTGTGTGCATGCCATCATAAAGTTAAGATAATATTTTTACTACAACATAGTTGTGTGTCGTCAAAAAGTGGAGTTTGGGGATCGGCCCGGACTCCATTTCAATTAATCCCATATGTTATGTTATTCACTTTACGCGTTTCTCACTTTACGCGGGACCCTCCGGGTTACATTAACCGCGTAATACGAGGACCAACTGTATACAGTATATATAATGGTTAATTATGGATAAATTAATGAACACTCTGCAGATTACTGAATCTCACATGTTATATTTCAGTGTTGTTTCTTCAATCTCTGGATTCTAAAAGAAGCATCCGATGGGCTGAGGCAGCCAGGGCCTGAACATCGGGTTGTGCATCTCTCCGTGCCTCCTCAACACCAGACAAGAGCTCCATGCGAAGTCGTACCACCAATGTCTCACAGACTGTATGTAAAAAATATACCTGTATTATATTAAGATACAGTACAGTACATATTGAAATATTATTATCATTACTAAGTGCCTTTAAAAATACAAGTGGCTAGTACAGGACCAATTCTGTATGTGAGTTTAATTCTTCAAAGCTGGACATCAGATTTATCTCTTGTTCAGAATGTGTCAAGAACTGATCATGCTTGACAGCTGACCAAGTTGGATATCATGTACAGTGTACAGGTACAAACTCTAATTTCAAATACTGTACTGTACATACACATCTCTACACAAAAGACCATGGTGTTAGTGCTATGCATCTTAAAAGCACTATTTTAATTATACATAAGACCACAAGAGAACCTCTCATAACAACTGTATTTGTACATACAAACAAACAAACATGAGCCTCTCGTGGTTGTTACATATAAAAGTACAGGAATCCCTGGATTTATAAAGGGATGCTTTTCTGAAAACTTTTGTAAACCAAATTTCATCAGATCAAAAATGATTTTCCTATTAATTTTCATTATACAGTACAGTACAGTACCGGTATATTGGGAGATCTGTTTCTATAAGGGAAAATCTTCCCGAAGACAAAAATAAGATTACACGTAAGACCAATTTAAGGACCATCTTTTTATGGAAAACAATAATTTCATTCTAAATTATAATGTAGTACTGTACAGGTTAACTTTATTGACTGAAGGTTCATTATGGCTCTAGCTCTCGAAATACGAAAACGAGGATACTGTAGTACAGTTTTCTAATACTGTACAAAGAAAACCAACAGAATAGGATGTTCTGCCTTTGTGTCTATCCTAACCTTCTGGTGGATAATAGTGGTATAATAAAACCTGTTGTGTACATTAGCATGCACTCTGATACTGAAGCATTTCACTTACCCTTTACCTTTTCCAGGAATTCATTCAATACGACAAGGGATTCTCTTCGAAGGCTATAAAACTTGGCAACACCTAAAAAAAATATTTTTCTGAATTAATTAGAAGAGAAAATTATGTAGAGTTGAAATATAGAGTTCAGCAGAATTTGCAGTATAATATATACTTACTGCATCTCCAGGATATTTAATTCAAGTCATCAAAACAGAAAAATTATATTACCTAAACAATAATTAAATATTTTGCAGGAGTGGTGTAAGAGAGGGTCAAAGAGAGGTGTTCCTAAGGATCCAGGAAGCTCTTGCAAGAGAAAATGTCGCCCCCAAAAATGTTTCAGTGCTCCCACGATGCTCAGCTGTGTCTTACGGGGAACACGTGACGCACTGTTGTTCAACATCTCTACTACTTGTTCACTGTATTTTTCTGAAATAAAATATTACAATTTATTTTAAGTTTCTTCACATTACAGTATTATTCCTACACTGACTATCTATATTATTAGTGCTATTAACTTCTGTACAGTACTTTAAACATATGACTGATCTATCACTATTTTAGGTTAATTCTGGTCTCAAGGAGTGTAAAATAGCCTAAGCCAGATTAGCCCCTGGGGTGATATATGGCAGTCAGTTAGTTTATACCAGGGGTTTATGGTAAAATGGTCTAGGTCAGAATATACTGTTCCTGGATATCACTGGGCAGAGATGTAATATAACCTGCTGTACTGGGTTCAATCCTCCTCCCTGGTCACATGTAAGAAAGGTATTATCCAGGGTGATCTTACAAAAGATTACAGGTTTTCTCCGAGTAATCTGGGTTCCTCCTTTATTAACACTACACAATAGCTCGTGACAAAGAACATCACATTCATCCTTCCATCAAATGTTAATATCAGACAATGACAGGTTATGGGAATAATACTCAACCTTGGGTGTCCTTGGTGAGGGGCCAGGCACGCCCTAATGAGTGTACCATCTCATCGATTAGGTCCCACCGCAATGATTCTTCTTTTTTGTTGCTTTCCACATCATCTGCATCCTCTTGTTCTTGCTTATCCTGAGGAGGGAAAATTCACTATTTAATCTTTCAAAAACTGGAAAGAATATCCACTGAAAAGCAAACAATATATATTTGCATAACTTTTTTCCGTCTTATTTTTTTACCTGAACTATTCATTCTTGTTTACTGATACAGGTTGGGAATCCTTTATCCCAAAACAAAAAATTCTAGAAGGCTCAGATGATGTTGGTCACCCAGCTGACCTGTGCCTTAGTTTCCCGGGAAACTCGATTGTCTGTCAAAACTGTTTACAGTCACATATTGTGTACTATACTGCCTTATTATGATATTTGTGTATTTTTTTTTAAAGTTATCCCAGCTTTTATAATGGGAGTCTATGGGAAAATGTGTTTTGATTTACAAAAGGCTTTTCTGGAATGCAACCCTTTCATAAATCAGGGAACACCTGGCAAAATGATATAAAAGAATGGATTGATTTACATCACCAGGAGTAATTTACACTATTTACAGTAGAGTCTCTTAACCTCATGCACCTTTAGGACTACCTGGTTAGCAACCAAGTGAATTTTGTAAACTAAAAAAAGTTATAATATAGGTTTGTTGGCTTATGGGACCACCAAACCAATTTATGAGGCACATATGCTCATTATGTTTGCACCCAAAGACCATAAACACAAGTTATTACCGGTTAAATGGTGGAAAGGTACCACTGAACCTAAGATCCCAAATCAAGCTCACAAGGTCTGAGATGAAAATACCCTGTACTGTACTGTACTCTACTGTAAATGTATCAGTAATAAAATCCAAGCTCACCATCCAAGGAGTTACACAATTTATGATAAATGCATTAAGATATGAATACTGTACTGGCACTGAACAGTACTGCTTCAGTCATCAAGTGACAAATTAATTTTTTTATCCGAACTTGTGTGTGTATTCTTACATCACAGGCAACTGGGTGATCAATTTGAATCCCTCCTATCCTCTGTTTCAAGCCTTTAAGTCATAAAAGATGTATGCTCTTGTCTTGTACTGGCATCAGGCATAAAGGCATCCCCCCAATTTAACCATATAAAAGTAAGAGTACACTGGACAAGAACAGGGATAAGGGGGAACTCCTCACTGATATCTGAAACAGAATGAATAAACACATAGAGGACAGTGATGGCCATCTGAGTGAACTGGAGTTGTAAAGTGGAAGACAGTTGAGCATGGAAGCTGAGTCACACAATACTCTGGGTGTTCCTCTAGGATGAGATGCTGTCGAAGCAGCTGTACATTTTCTATTCCTGTTGTTTTATATCCATATTTCCATTTCCATAAGGTATGGTAAATTAAAAAATTAAGTACAGTACACTGTATCTCGAATATACCCTGCAGTTCACAAAAGCATCAGTAAAAATAAGAACGTGAATATATCACAATAAATGACCTCTAATACTCACATGTGTCAAGTATGGAAGACAAATGTTAAACACTTGTTCAAATCTGTCAATCTGGTACTTGTCAAGGACAGTTGTGAGGGCCTTGATGGCATGTATCTTGTATTCCATCTTTTCCTTGCTGGCTTCACGTGTAAGAACTTTTACCACATCCTCTACCAATAGTTCATCTCTATCTGGGTGTTTCAAGGTGATAAGAATAGACTTAGTATGCATTGCTACATTTGAGAGCGCTGTTACAAGGGATTCTTTTCCAATCCACGTTCTTCCGTGAAGACTATTGATAAGAAGCGTGACCAAGGACGTGACAAGAGCATCGTTCATACTTGGCCCAAGTTTCTGAGACACTGTTGACAAGGCTCTGCCAGCCTGAGCTTTCATTGCCCAATTTGAATTTTGTAAAGCTTGTTCACAAATCAAAATTATCTCATTTAAATAAAGTCTCACTGCAGATTCTGTTCCAGGAGTGTTATCAGACCAAATTTCATCCCAAATTTCAACACCACCTGGGTCTCCTTCAATAGTTTTCTCAGCATGCATAGCTAAAAATGCCAATGGCATTGCTTGGCAGGCATGTTGTTTCATTATATCACTATTTTGAGCATGCATACTGCGAATGGTAAGAGCACCACTCATCCTGACACTATCATCTTCCTTCTCCAGGTACCAAGTTTGTAACTTAGTGAGGATCTTTTCAACACTTGAAGCTTTAGCAGTTTTAACAAGATTGCCTATAGCATTGGCATACACTTTCCGTACCACAGCATTTCTATCACTCAGACCATTAACTAGAGCAGCCAAGAGCTTCCCTGTGTACTTTTCCAAGGGTGCTGGGCAAGTGTGGGTCAGTGTCTCCACAACATGAGCAGCACCTGCACGACTAGTGAGACCAACAGAGCTCTTGAGAACATCTACCAAACCTCCAACTAATTTTTCCATTGAACTTTCATCTACAAATTGTAAGACATAGTTAAGTGTGTCCATCATGGGTGTGCTACGAGCTGCAGCGACTCTTGCTATGTCCAACTTCTCTCGGTCATCATCATTTAGCCTCACAGATGTGTAGCTCAGAGCTTGAGATTCAAGTCCCGAGAGAGCCTCCAAGAGTGCAGGGACTAGAGTGCCAAGATGTGGCCTGACTAATGACCCTCCAGAGCGGCACAACTTGGAGACAGTTTGTAGGCTCACACTTCTTACTTCAGACACAGTGCTGGTAATGCCTGATGTTAGCAAAGTGGGAAGAACTTCTTTGAGCATCTCCTCACTTTCCTCGCCAGTACCTTCACATACCTGAAAGATATGTCTCCTTTTAATTTGTTTTGAAATACATATTAAACTATCTTATGAGTAAATCAGGGTATGCAGTATAATGTATGCTAAACCTAAGTGTCACAATAGTATGAAAGATGAATACATTTTGCTCAAAACACTGTCATAAACTTGAACACTACTGTAAACATAAGTATTTTATACTAGTTAGGGAAACCAGCATTACCCGGGTTTGTTTTTGAGGGGTAGCTCACAGCCTTTGTCTATGACCACACTAACAACTATTTTGCATCCACTACACTATCAACAGCACAGTGGAGTTGCAATAATTCCCAAAATACTAATTCATCTTCTTACAATTCATAGGTAATGTACCTGTGTGTTTAATTTGTTTTTCTTGCGGTCAGAATATTCATAATTCTTGGCTGAAAGCTGAAGTGTTTATTTATATAAGAAACCATAAAAATTCTGGAAATATCATTTCAACATTCTGATGTGACTTAGAAATAAAAAAAATATAATATAAAACTATAAAATAAGAAAAATGAAGAGTGGAAAATATATTCTGTGTGGCAGAGGTGGGAGGTAGAGTAGCTGTGTAATGACCACGGTCGTACAAGTCAGTTAACGTAAAATCAGACAATTCATATTGCGCTCAATAGCCCACAAAACATGTAGCTATGCCTTCTTTACCGAGTCTCCCATCTGAGGCGTCCGTTTTCTCATCGCTCCCTAGCTTAGGTGCTGTCCATTTTCTCTGACTTCCTGAAACCAACCTCTCTATAAAGTAAATGTGAATGTGAGAGAGGACACCAATGTTTTGAGTCAACTTAGATATGTTTGATTACAGTTAAAGCATTCAAGATCCTTTGTGAGTGATGTTGAAAGCTTTAACTGTCTTTATTGTTAGTAACATTGGTTAAGTAAGTGAGTGTCGAGTCTGCCAGTACGAATGGCATCCCATGATATTGTCCTTGGGGACAACCATGAATTTCCAAGTACTACTGAAACTAGATCATTTTGATACCCAAACATCAGAGAATCTGATGTTTGTAATTTAGTTAGTGTCAGTTGTCTATTCAAGAAAGCCGTTATTCTCCTGAAAGAACATGTCAAACTCCTTATCTCCAAGATCTCAACGTATACCCATAGAGGGTCCTTGTCTAGAAATTCCGCTTATGTTGGGAGAACTAGTGTTAACAGCGTGTGTATTTGACGTCAATTCCACTTTTTCCTGGCAAGCCCAATCTCTGATTAGATTATAAAAATAGACTTAAGAAATTTGCCTGACCCATGGCATTGAGTTTCATAGTTAAATGTTTAGCAACTGAGTAGAATGTAATTTCTGTCATTGCGTGATTAGCCTTTCTGGCATGAGTAGCGCACAGGCCTGAGTTGCCAGTTAGCCGTATATAAACTCGTGCCCAAGGAGTAGCGTCACATCTCTGACGCTGCTTTATCATTATCATAGGTATGTGTATGTTCCCACGCCCGCCACATTAAGTCAGTTTAACTAGGTGAATTTTGTGAATATAAGTGTTCATATTGTAACAGTGAAATTGTCATTTACCCAGTGAAAGAATTAATGTAACGTAAATATCGTGTATCGTTGCTAGACGAAAGATTGCTTGTGATCGAGTTATTTTTGACACATCTCAGGCACAGTGTGTGTGTTAGCTGAATACCCAACAGTCACCGGGGGACCGGTAGCTGCATACCAGCTGGCTGGCTTTGGCACGATTAAATTGTGCGAGTCTGCACCCTGGGAACTAGGCCCGAACTCCCTCGCAGTGTATCGGATTCCAACCGACCCTAACAGCGCTCTTCGTTTGTTGTGGTGACACCAGTGTTACACCCTCGGGCACTCCTTGCAGTTATGTGGGCCAAAGTATTATTGTTGTATATGATCGGGGATAATTAGCAGAAATATAATTAACCCCTGTTGAGTAGTGAACCCATAAATATTGATAGTATCTGTAAATATGTTATGTGCATTGAGTACATCAACTGAAGGTAAAGTGCCATGTTGTTCATTCCGAAATAACATGATGTTATAAATAAGTTAATTTGGGATATTGTCAAGTGTGTCATTGAACCAACTGTATTGACAATGAAATAATATGATGATTGTTTAATGTTGTAACCAAGAATTGAAGATTTATTTTGCTACTTTTAAAAGTAAGACCTAAGGGTCCAGTCCAATCTGAGCGTGTAAAATAACCATCTTATTTGTCAAAGAAATACTATAACAATTGTTTAATGATGTAATAAGTAATTGAAGATCTATTTATGAATGATAAAGTAAGACCTAAGTGGTCCAGTCCTATCTGAGTGTACTTAATTAACATCTTGTTCACTCCTTATGTTAATAAATATTGAATTAGTAAACTATGAGTATCACCGCTCTGTTCCTTCTACCCATTGGTTCTCAGAAAATAACTAATGTAACTCATGTGCCTAGAAGCTCGCCAGCACGCCACCAAACAGTTCAATGAGATATGTTACATTCTAATAAAAGTCTGGATGGTGGCAGGCTACCGTTGTAAGTATAATAAGTGTTGTAGTAAGAATGACATGGTTTCCCAGATTAATCCATGGTTTAAAAAATAACTAAAATAGGATATAATTGCGAGAAAGTAAGGACAAAACTCAGAAAATACAATAATATATATGAAAGAAGAAATGAAGTAAAGAAAAGAATACTGACTTAGAAAATAGAAGCAAAGAAATATAAGATAGATACAGTGGTCCCTCGGTTAACAAACGGTTCGATTAATGAATTACCTCCCATAAGGATCGTCAATTCGATTAACAAACAAAACTTCGATTAACGAAATCCTTACGACAAACACGTTTTGTTGTGAGCATCGGCTGATCAGCTGATGGGCTAGTCCGCCAATTCAGTAATCTGTTCTAAGTTTATATTCATTTCCAGTGGAGTAAATATCAAGAAAGTTGTGCTCTTTAATATTTTTGCATTTTTTATATTAAAATTATTAGTCATTTTAAAATTTAGTTAACATATTGATAATATATGCAGTACAGTGACCCCTCGTTTAACGAACTCAATCCGTTCCAGAAGGTCGTTCGTTAACCGAAACCATTGTTTCAATGGGTTTTGTGGTAATTGGTAATTTTCTGTGAGCTGGAACCAATTATCCAATATCCCATTGAAACAATGGATACTTATAGGAAGAAAGACTCAGAATATAAAATTATTAATTT
Organism: Homarus gammarus; assembly: GCA_958450375.1. NCBI lineage: Eukaryota > Metazoa > Arthropoda > Malacostraca > Decapoda > Nephropidae > Homarus > Homarus gammarus. The sequence continues at coordinate 1,010,486 of CAUDMG010002352.1, read as the reverse complement.
TTATGCACAAGAATATAAGTTTTTTAAGTATTGAAGAGAATAAATATATGAAATAGGATATATAGAAAAACATGCCCCCTTACAGCTGGACTGAACTGAGCAGAAAATTCCCTCCCTCCCCTCTATGTGCTACTGTATTTTTTCATGTATTCTATTATGTTTCATATTCAGTGCTTATTAAATCAGGTTTGGAACAGCTTGTGTTTATTTTTGGCCACAAAAACATACTCTAATGGGCTAAGATATTCATTCACAAGTTTTAATGAAAGATAATACCTTTATTCCTCTTTCACTTTTGTGTGAGACAGGTCAAGATGCATAGTGAACTCAAAGTAATATTAGACAAGTGTAGAGAGTGAAAGGTTCTGATTAGTACAACATTAAGTCGACACAGTTGGTGCTCATCTACTTCATCACATACAACAACAGGACTGTATTACCTTAATGCAACTTTTACTCAATGCTTGTAATGTTTTTTCGGCCGCTTGTCTGACAGATTCCTTAATATCATCACGAACTCTAAAGAGTATTGTCCATATTTCAGTGATTCGGTGTAATGCTTTTGAGGCCGGCTGTCTCCTTAATAGATCTGTGAGAGCATGACAAGATGACTCACGCACTCTCCAAGAACTGTGAGTCAAGTTGGTGATGAGGTCACACAGGATGGGGTCATAATACTTTTCAATCTGTAAAGAAAATAAACTTCAAAAGAATATATGAAACTAAAATGTTTACATGATTGAAGTGAAACACACATGACAGATATCTCAAATTCTGAAAGTCCTCTTCTGTTATATGACGGTGACGGCAACCAGGTCCATCACAGAGCTTCCCCTCGTTTGTTGCCAGTTATTCTTAACTACAACTTTCTAGGCTGCATGACAAAATTTATTGTAAGAAGGGTAAAGTATTCTCAAACTTTATAAAAGAACAAATCATAAGTCATTTAAATAAGATATAATTTATTGGAAAAATACAAAACAAAAAAATGCTATTTTTTTAATTAAAAATTATATGTACTGAACCTGCTAAATGAAACAGAATCCAATCAAATTTTAATCTAGCTATACTGTACTTTAAATTTATTAAACAAAAAAATTATTTTTTTTATACAGTAACAATGTACTTTTTGAAACAATTGTTTTTCACGACCTTCTTTAAAATGTCAGTTATGCTTTACACATTAGTTCTGAATCACTTTTATATACATCTGCTCAAGACTATAACATTTAACCACATTAGTTTTCACTTTCCAGAAAAATGCCGTAAGTCGTCCCCAAAACGCCCGACCAGTTTCTTTTGTTTCGGCAGATGAGATCATGACAGATTTTGTTCAGATTTCATATAAAGGAAGTTTTTTACATGATGATTAAGGATCTGGGCTCAGAATTTAAAAAACTTACTCGGTACTGTAGTGTTAATTTATGACCCTTGAAACAATTGAACACATTTAAAATATCTAAATTCTAAAATATCAATAATTATGCCATGCCCTTTAGTTAAAAATCACCTTTATAAACATTCTACCAAGACTATACAACAACCATCACAAGGACTTTCAACTATGATTTACATTTTGATATATTTTTCAAGAAGAAAATGTTAGCAGACAATACTTACAGTTTTTGCATTATCAGTGACTAGAGCATTCCATATAGCAGCCATGGGTTGCTGGATCTTCGGTGTAGGGTCGTGCTGGTACCTATATAGCTTAGGAACAATTTGGGGAAGATAGGGTTCCAGTTGGGAACCAGCTTGTGATGCTAGAGTCCCAAAACCAAAGGCAGCTCCCTGAAATATATATGGTATTAAAAGTACAGTACTGTATTGACATTTGAGAGAAAGACACTCATAATTTTTCTTATTTCAACTGAACAGTTCTCATTCCTCCCCATCCCAAACAGGATAACTCTCCTTCTCTTCCAATTATGACATATAAATATTGTTCAAAATATACTCTCAACCTCCCTTGTATTTCCCATTTTTTCTAAAGTACAGTACAATAAAAACCCCAAGTACATGACCACCTTAGTACTGACACGTCTGAATAACGACACGAATCTTGAAAAAAATTATTTACAAATTTGAAAAAATAAAAATCTTACTACCGGGGGTAGTCATTGCTCTTGTGGAGCCACGAGGCGTAGACCACACAGTCCCGCACTCATTATAACAACTCAGCCACGCTGTACTCGGTCTCCATGTGGCTATTACTAAGTGCATATATGCCTGTTTTCTCATGACATGCAAATAAACACATTGTGATCAAGCTTAATTAGTCCAGTACTCGGGGTTTGACTGTACAGTATAGCATTCTTTCTCTCAGCCTTACCTGCTGTTTCCAGTTGTCCTCTCAGTTTTTTCACCCTTCCTTCTCACAAATTTTATTTTTGTCTTTAAAAACACTTTATTAACCTAAATATAAGCTTTTGAATGCATTACCTTTCTAGAATTCCAAACAGAGTTATGGTTTGCAAGATTCATGAACTTGTAAATAAGATCAGGCTGATTGAGGTCTGTTGCCAAGGAACACAACTCGCGATACGTTGACAGTTGTCCTCTGGAAAAATAAATAAATAAATTCTTTTTTCTTTACAGTACAAAGATAATTTTGTCAATGCATAATGAAATTTAATGTTGGCCTAAGTCTTTCAACCATCCAGAGAAACACGCCTAGTCCCTACAAATGCCCACACCTAACATGTTTCAAGACCTCAGAGTGTGTGTGTGTGTGCGTGTGTGTGTAATAATAATAATAATAATTAACGGTTTATTGAAAGAGCTTGGCAGCCAGAAGGCTGAAAATATACAGTTACATAATTGGGGAATGGGTTTTGAATTACAAATAATATACAAGTAACATAAGTGATACAAATAAGATATATAATAACTAGATGGGGAAAAGCTCAAACTACAGTTCATTTCAACATAGTGACAGTGCAAGGAGTAGTATTTACTGGGAGTGAATACACTGGTTTATTACAAGTTATTGATAATTTTTACAATGGTTGGGACTGGGCTGTTCTCAAAACGATCAGTTCGTGCACGTATGGGCTGGATGCGGTTGTGGTGTCGAACAACAATTCTCGGGCTAGGGATCTCAGGTGGTAGTAGGAGCCGGTGTCGAGGATGGTGTAGAAGCATGCATGCATGCGTGTGTGTGTGTGGTGGTACTTTCTCTGAATAGTGGGAGGAGTGAGCGCTGACCAGCTGTTGTAGGGAATAACTAGAGGATCCACTGCCATCCTGCCATACATTTCCAATCCATACAGCCATTGTTTAAATTGTTATTAGGAAGATGGAAGTAAGAACATCTTACTTGACATTCAGTACTATTGTTGGTGGGGATAAAATGTCTAAAAGCCTTGTTTTTTGTATTTCCTTCTAATTTATATTTTAATAAACTTATTTCCGAAACTCTCAGGCTTCTGTCAAGTGATGTCTGCTACTAGGGTTATATAGCACATGACGATGGATCATCGGGGTAATTGGAAGCTCAAAAAGTATTTCATTATGAAATCCCCATCTTGTAATATATATTCTTGGCAAATTATTCAATTTACCTTTACAGTATTTTAATTTTATCTCAGTATTCCAAAGGATAACCTCTCTAGTCTTAGTTAATGATTGTAAAAATGTGTCTCAAGAAAATTTAATTTTAATCACAATTAGAAATTAATAAAAAGAAAATAATACCAAGTTTTAAACAACAAAGTAAAGTGTAACAAAACTTCTTTTAACAATCTAAAAGATACCAATTATGATACTTTGTACTGAGAGAACTGAAACACACATTAAATTCAATATAAATCTATGCCTCAATTACTACACAAATAAATATGAATATTACAATTGTTGTAAGAAGATTCCACTGCAAACAACAGCATCAATGTTACTTACAGACTGGAAAGAATCTAAAGGGTTCAATGAACAACAAATGGTAACATACCCAGAGGGAGCCTTGCCCATCTCTCCTTCTTGAAAGATCTTTGTGTCATCTGTAACATTTTGGATGGTGCGTTTTCCTTCTGTCAAGGTCTGAACAAGTCCTTCCACCATGGACTGTCTCGTAGCTTCAGAACAACATTCATACACAACACCTAATCCTTTAGAGGCTGCATCTTGAACTAAGTCTGTCAAAAAATGAAAAAGGTTCTTGCTATAGATGAGATGTCATCGGACAAGTAATTATACAGAAATCAAATTGCAGATAACAGATCCTTAATTAGCATGTTCAGGAGTATACAGTATATACAGTAGTACCCCGAATTACGCGGTCAATTGAACCGCAGAAAGTGAAAACCGCGTAAAGTGAACAACAGAACATATGGGACAAATTCCAATAGAGACTGGCCCGACCCCCAAACTCCACTTTTTCAGACACAATACCTTATGTTGTAGTAAAAATTACATCTTAATTTTATGATGGCATGCACACACAATTAATAAATAAGAGAAATATCAATAATATTAGTTTTTTTAACACTTACATTAGTAGAAAAGATGGCTGGGCACACAGGATGGGGGGTTGGTTCCGAGGCAGAGGGCAGATTATTGGCCCTCACCTGTATCACTTGTATCACTATCCACCACATAGGTTTGCAGGGCCTCTTTGTCTAACCCCTCAAAGTCCATATAAGTCCATATCCTCACTATCACTAACACTGACTTGGGCTGGCTGTGGTGGGTAGCGGGTGAAGAACTCGGTAATGTTTTGATGACTGGGCGACCTTGTGCGCATCCTGCCCGCGCCGCTTCCCGCGTATATGAGTAAATGCACCGAGTAAAGTGAAAGTCCGGTTCTGGCGAGGTACCGCGTAAATGCGAAATCGCCGAAAGTGAAACCGCGTAAAGCGGGGCATTACTGTATTGATATTTTAACAAAATCCGTGAGATCAAGATTATGGCCGAAACTGTAAGCCTTATCCCCTTATAGGATTTTAAGCTGAGCAGAAGTATAGGGAACCATAATTGCACAAATGTGTTGCTTATCAATACAGCTTCATGATCTCACTGCAAGTGTCAAGCTCCTCCAAGTTGGACACAGTAAGAGGCTTGGTCTTGTTTATTGACTGGGCATTCAATTCCCTGCATTATGAACAGTGCATGCCATATATTCAAGGATGATAGCAAACTTAACACATTTATTTACCATTATTGTCACCAAGAAGACTCATGAAGGCCTGCTGGATACCAGACAGTCGTTGTTGGATAATTGGTTTCTTGCGGCATCTCTTCAGTAAAGCAAGCAGCCAGATGCAAGTAGCCTGGGGAAAAATATGTATATATTTAATTAAGTGACATTATAATTATGAACCATAAAGGTATAACATAACACAAATGGACATCATGCCAACACAGTGCAGTTAGTCAGCATCAAATATCACAGAAATAGTGGCAAAGCATACCACAAGCACACTTGATGTACCACTGAGTCAAATACTGTACTGTACAATTCATGCAAAATTCTCTCAAAAAGTGCATGTCTTATCTTTCTCACTAGACTTAATTAAATGTAAAATAGTAAAATGCTTCTATCATTTTTTTGTCTTTCAACTACAGTATTATTTTTTTTCAACTCCCACTCTTTGTGGATGGAAAATAAGAAGCAAAATCCTCAAAAATGGGAGGAAGGAAGAACACTGTGTGAAAAATTAGGTAAGCAACAAGAGGGAGCAAAAATAACAAGATACAGTATATCCAAATGCTGTCGAGTGCTGGTACCCTTAACTCAGTGGTTCTTAACCTTTTTTGAGTCACGGACCCCTTTGAGAATCTGGTGAAAGCTATGGACCCCCTCCCTAGAAAAATGCACATAAGCACAACTTTGCATGGAATGAATATACTTTTTTTTATTGAAAATTCATTGCCTCATACAGTGTATGACATACACAAAGTATGAATAAAGTAAACATTCTAGAAGTCAAAACCTGAAGACGTTGACGATTGTATGTTACCTGACCGTGTACAGCAGCATCCCATGCCACCCTACAGATTTACTGGTTTTCTTCAGTAACCAAAACTACATACATAACATCTGGTATATACAGGTATTGACAAAAATTGAGCAACTTAATATAAAAATATAGTGAATATAAACGTTAAATTTTTATCAGACCTTCACGGACCCCCTGAAGCCCATCCATGGACCCCAGGTTAAGAACCCCTGCCTTTACTTATAAAAACAGCCTAAAATAAATCTTAGTTTCACTTTTTCTCACTGTCTGAATTATAATACAGACAAAAATAATAAGGGATTAGAAATTAGTCATAAACTACTACCACAGCACAATTGACCTAAAAGTTTTCTCGGTCAGTAATTGAGTGCAAGTAGCAAGGAACAGAAATAATGAACAAATTTAACCCACACACTAAAGTAGGGATGGGATAAAGGGCACATTAAAAATTATGTTGGTCATCTAGGAAGTACTGTGCAAAAATGATTGGAGAACAGATGATCAAACTTTTCAAACTGTCTTCCAATGATGGTCTTATCACTTCTACAAGAACTGTTAAGAAAACTAACAAAATCCAAGAAGAAAATAAAAAAAATTTAATTGCTTATAAGCTGATAGTGCTAGATAGAATCGAGGGTGACGGCTCACTACACAAGATCTGTGATGTGTTGGCAATAATATCAAGGTGAAATAAAACTACAGTACAGTCAATGATGTCAACTTCGTGAGTGGCGTTGTAAACACTTGAAGTTCATGTGGGCTAAGGTAAGGCTTATGAGAGAGATAAAAATAATAATAAAATCAGCTGAATAAAGAAAATGTTACAAACCTGTCTCACACTTGGTTGTGTCTGTCTCACATACTTATCAAGAAGTTCTCCCAAAAGCCACGTTAAAACATCTTTCTCAGCTTCTCCATGTACTACTGCTCCCTCACCTTCAGTTGTGTCCATGGCTTCTTCAACGGTATGTGAAGTTTCTAAAAAAAAAAAAAAACATTAATTACCAACTCCTTCCAAAAATTTTTACTTTGACTCTTGTATACATTGTATGTGCCACCCAGAGCATAATGTTGGTGGAGTTAGGTTAGGTTATATTAGATTAAGTTAAGATACAAAATCTTCTTGAAACAATTTGGTAAAGTCCATTTACACACTCTGCAAAAGACGACCCATCACTGTACAGTACAGTACTTTGAAATGTAAAATAAGTCACTCACACATTTGTCTATTGATCTGGAAGATAAATGCCATACTTCAAGTAAGACAGACACGGTATATCAAATCTTTCCTTGACATGCTAATCATTCAGCATCTTTATATGTTCTACACAGTGAAGACTAAAGAGCAATTACATTTTCATGTCTTCTAAATGCTGTTTTCTGAACACCAACATTCCTTCTCTCTACCAATGAATTATGAATATTGTACTGTACAATTCTCCAGCTGAGTGCAAAAACTTGAATTTTTCAAGAAAGGCAAAATATTTCAATTCCTATTATAAAATCAACTTTTAGGCAAACCTAAGTTGACTACACATCTCTTATCAGTGATATTGCCCTTCAGAGTGCACACTAACATCTGCATCTCCCTTAGTCCATCACATGGGTTCAAAATAAAATAAGTCTCCTGAACTGTGGTATACTTACGGTGACACACAAAAAGCAAGGGTTTTGTAATTGCTTATTAAAGTTCATCCGTTGAAGTCCAATGAGTTAAACCCCAAAAAACTCACCCAGACAATAACAACAGCAACACCAAGGTGGTGAAAATAACTGTACATCTTCTAAGACAACAAGGATGTACTGATACACAATCATTCGTAAGTTAAACTAGTGCCACAAATTCACCCGTGAAGAAAAACCTGCCAAAACAAATCTTCTTACTTTCATCTGACTTTACAAAGTCCTTTTCCATAGCTTCATCTGCGTCTTTTTCTTTTTCATCTCTGCCACCCTGTAAAAGAGGTTACTATCATGTAAACTTTACCATACAAGAACTTACATCCTCCCCTTTTCAGGATTTTAAACTAGCTTACTGTCTTCACACAAAAGAAGTAAGAATGGACTAGTGCTTGTGAAGTCTTATTTCATGACCCTAGTGCAGTATACCATGTCTGTACAGTATTGCAACTAACAAAATATCTAGTTACAGATGTGCTATAGACCTTTTCTATCTCTCTCTGCCATAAATCAATAAAGTTACCTCTTCCATGTTTTCTTCAAGGTCTTCAGTGGCCTTTTCCTTCATGGGGTCATCATCAGTCCACAGGTTCCTTGCTGATGGAGACTCAGTACCCAGAGCACAGTCAGCCAGCGACTCACCAACAGCAAAGTGAACTTCTATTTCATTTGTCTGAAAGATAAATAAGTGTATAGTTCCCTCTTATTCACATTTCTATTGAACAATACTCACTTGAAAAAATGCACAGAGCAGAAATGTAGGATACTGACTGTTACTAATAAAATAATTTCTTACTAAGAAGAAAAGCCTATCTCACAGATGAGATTCATGTTTACCATATTACATGAATGCTCAAGGACTTTCCATTATCCTAAATATTTACAATAGTATTTTTCCAGATAATGGATATAACTCAGTAATAAAAACTTAGGGCAGTTCTGAGTCATAAACTTACGAGGTAACTGGTAGTGTGTTAGTTTAATGACAGTGTAACACTGTAGACCCATGTCAGGCAAGTAGTGTTAACCCAGACACAGATTATGACATGGGGAAGGAGAGATCTGACATCTGTAGTTGGTGCTGAAAGTGACACAGTTATCACCTCAAGTTACCTGAGGTTATGCACAGTAATAGGCAATCCAGGTCAACTGTGGTGAAACATACTAAGTACAGCCCTGGTCAGACATAGTGGTACAATACGTATTAAAGTCTTTATATTCAAACATGGTCTGACATACACTGTACTGTACTAGGTAGAGTGACTAAACTATAAGTCTTTGTATCCTTTTTATGTATGTGTATGTGTGTGTGTGTGTGTGTGTGTGTGTGTGTGTGTGTGTGTGTGTGAGTGTGTGTGTGTGTGTGTGTTTGTACATTCTTAAATTACATTAACTTGAAATTAAAATAACTTACTTCCTTTGCTAAGGCCAGCAGGGCTTCTAAAACTTTCTTTTTGTGTGCAAACTCTTGTTGACCAACACAAAAGTACCCACAGGTAGCTATAGCTTGTTCCCGAACCTTGAAGGAAAATATGACAAATCAGCAGATATAAAGATAAAACAAATTATTATACCCGTACTGTACTGTACAGTACAAGGTTACTGGTAATTCTCAACTGCATTATGCACTTCTGTCTATCAAGCATAATGCTCAAAGAATTGTAATCTATGTAAAGGTGGTTGGCTCTAATGTCATCTTGTGTCATTATGTTATCAAAGGAATCTGTAATACATTATATAGTTCACACTGGGTAACCACGTTATAACAAATCAGACGGGCAATAATAATGACGCGCAGAACCACGGACATCTACTGTAAAAACACCAACGTTATACTGTAACAAAATGATGTTGGATATGACTGTACTTTTGGACCACATACTGTAGTAATCCCAGTTATTTGTTTAGTGCTTTAAGAGAATTTTTTTTATTCATATCTAAGTTATGACACTTAAGTTTATAATACATTTATTGAATAAGGTCTCAGTCTGAATACAACATACCTTGGAGGGCAGTTTCTTGTTATTGAAAACCTTGATAAGATAATTCACTACAGCTAGCGATGACACGGCTTTCTTGTCTCCTTCAGGCACACCAACAGGCAGAGGAAGGGGGGACTGTCTGGCCATCTCCCCAAGTGATATTACCAAGGCATTCTGAATAGGGCTGTTCCCACTCAGCAACTGACCAACTTACAAAGAAAAGAAAATGTCACTTAAGCTGTGTCCTGCAACGTAAGTTACATAAATTTTCAATAAACTTATTTATCAAGATGCCATAATTGATCTGTAAGGTATATATACATATAAAATACAATATTTAAAAGAATAACACTCCAAAAAATAAAAATAATCATTACATAATTTAATCACTAACAGCAGATAAATTATAGATGCAACACATGAAAACTGTGGCCAAATTTAGTGGACAACAGTACTTAATATATTGGTTTCACTTCAGTGCAAATATGTGTAAGATGCCAAGATAAAAAAAGGAAAAAAAAAGAGGAAAAAAAATCATAAGTGAAAATTTGTCTATGGGTGCCATTAACTTTTAAAACACAAGAAAATTATTGAAAATGTGTGTAAAACTTGGTTCTAACTACCTACATAAGTGTACACCTTTGTGGGTCTTTCTAAATTTCAAAGTAGAATAAGACCAACAAATAAAAAAAATCTATAAATTCCCTGTAAAAAAAGTAAACAGACATCTTACTGAGCTCCTGAACAACAGACTCATGTGCCGGCCAGTCCTCCAAGTAGACTCCATTCTTCTTCATGCTGTTAATATTGTAAGCATAACTGTGGCCAAGTGCAAGCACACAGCTCTCTTGGCTATCCACACGCTGACAGAAAAGAACATTTCCTTAGTTCAATATTAAATGACTAAAGAAATATTTTCATTGTTTATAGGATAGATATAGAAGCCAAATTATGACCCCTATAAAAATGTGCTATAGTTCACAAGTCAATACTGTTTATACCTTCTCTTGTTAACTCCTATAAACAATGTTGTAGTATTATCCTCACAAGCCATCACTAGACACAGTAATGGGCACATCCTTCTATACACACGAAATAATCTGTGTTTGTGAAACGAGTTACTTTACTGATGAAACGTAAAAATGGATATTGTGTTGTATGAATGCTTGTTAACTGTAAATTCCCGTACTCATAATGTTATTCTATTTAAATCAATTGTATATGAATTTGCATTAAGTATTTATTCAATTAAAGAAAAAAGACTAAAATATTCCAGCCTTACCAAATTCTTCATGTTTGTTATATGGTAGATGACCTTCTCAAACTCCTGTTGACTCTTCAATTGACCGGCTACCACACCAAAAAGATGGGCAGCCACCTCCCCGTAATGGCTTCCTCGCACGATGAATTTCTGAGAAGAGATGGACAGTGCTCAAATAAACAAATGTCATAGATGCCACAGGTACTACAAACAGTATATACTAATGTGTTTTTTTTTTTTAGTTTTTCAGCCTTTTTCTGTTACGCTGCAAATACAAACTGATTAAAATAGTAAAAAAAAAAAAACTAAAAGATGGAAAGACCCATAGTGGAACACCATTATATATACATATCAACCAACTATTGTACTATTATTTTGTATCATCTTGTGTGAGAATTAAAACTTGAAAACGGTAGAGTTGATTCTGTAAACTTAAATACGGATGGATGGACTTATGACAGCCAAACCATCAGGGCACGAGCACCTCACCAATACCTATACCTGTACATTATTCACAATTTGTAACAAGTTGTGGGAAAATTGGCTGAAAAATGGTGGTCAAGTTGACTCACCAATATTATGGATGACACAAAAAGTATTAACTGGAGCAAAACATTTTGGCCACGCGTATCAGTCATATGTTTACATTATTATCAAAAACAAGCAGTTTGATAATCCTATGAAAACAGACACATCAGTTTATACTACAAACAGACAGATACAGTTTTTAAAGCAGAACATCCCAGTCTTCTCTTGCTATGCTGTATGGTGGTCAGAATCGAAAAGAACAAGAAAGTTTCCTTTTCCTCACCTCTGTCCATTCACTTTAAATGCTGTGACAGTCCATACACCTATTAATGCTGTGCTTTCTTGCCATTCATGCACTCTGTAACATTTTATGTATCATGAAACAAGTAATCCACCATAGAGTAACTTACCCTTATCCAGTCCATCTTCAGAGAATAGTGGTCAATGAAGAGTTCTGGGGCAACTGCCACAACTCTTAAGATAGATTCCAAGGCAGAAGCAGACCAAGCATTGGCAGCTAATTCAGCAAACCCAACATATCTCATGAATGGGTTTTGAGCTGAAAAGGGAATGTGATCAGATGTTAGTCGTCACTTGGCTAACACAAATATAACTATCACAACAAGGTCCCCTCTTACCTTCCCAACCCACACAAGTGTAATCCTCCTCCATTTCTAACAACCTGTAATACAAAGACTATTGAATATGACACACAGTATTCCCCAGCTGAGGCAAATCAGGCAACAGAGGACCAAAAGTGTGTGCAATAATGAACAACAGTACCAGATTTCAGTCCAAGAAATGGCAAACACAAAAGAAAAACTACAGGTACAGTACAGTACAGTATAGCCAAATATCAATTTTAATGTAATACTGTACAGTAATTATAATACAGAAGAAATTGCAATACTTTACACAATAAAAGACATTTACGTTTTATTTTAGCTCCTGAAGCCAGTTTCCTTTGGTGTTCCTCCACTATCTTGTGTACCAGTTTCCCTACAGTCGGTGGATCAGACCAAAACAGCCCCTGTTCCTTCCCACTATGATTGCCCGCCTCCACCTCCAGACAATGTTCCAAGTATTTAAGCATCTGCATGAAGAAATCAGTATGCAAGATCTATTAGGGAACAGGTTAAGACAAAAATGTAAAACTACCCATACATAATACAGTGTGCTCAAGACACGAAATGTAAAGTCTACTAGTTGAATAATAAAGTACCGTAATGTATACTAATATAAATTAATATGTACAAATAAAATTGACACAGTGCTACCTACAGGAACAAAATTTGCCTGTAACCTTGGAACTGCACTAGTTAATAAGCAGAGCCAGTTAGACAATCCCATGACTTAATAAAAAAGTATAGTAAACCAAATATTCTGGACTCACAATAACTGTGGTGTACGACGTACCTGCTCCATTACCGGAAGAGAAAATGGCACTGGCTGGTTAGCAACATCGTGCCATTTACTTTTTGGCAGAGAGTCTACACGTTCTAGGACATAGCCAATGACAGCTGAGAATGGTGGTGCTTGGTATGTTGGGGTTCCATCTTTGGCTTCTTTAATTGCCTTATATAATTGTCTTCTTGATTCTATACGGATGTCATCATGGCTGGTAAAAAGAGTTATCATAAAAATCTAAATACCGTCCTGTACTCTAGTCAATATGCATCAGTATGATAACATTTTATGAGACAATACGTAACAAAAATATTACATGTAAAACTAGGACTATCAGCTACAAAAGAATAAAAATTAGGATTAGAACAATAAATACACTTACTTGTCTCCTGTGGCCACCATGAGAATGAACCTAGAAGGCACATGATCAGGAGGAAACACAGAGGCAGCATAATGGACGGCCGTGCGTCTTAGCTGGGGATTATGATGTAACACGTGATCAGACAGGAGGATACACAGCTCATCCTGGCTAGAGGGATTCAACTGTTTACAAACAGGTGCCACCATTGACAAGGCCTCCTGCACCGACAGTAACACGTCCCCCTCCTCCTGCGTGAGTGCATTCATGAGAGTCTGCAGATAATGAAGCTGTGAATGATGTGATAGCAAAAGGTTGGGAAGTTTAACTGAGAGTTTTGCTAAAGCACCATATGCTAAAGATCTTAGCCTTGCATCACACTTCTCTTCTTCAATAACCTTAACAACTCCACCAAAGAGGACACTTCCCACAGGAGCCAACTTCTCTTTGATAGCATTAAAAGCAATGTGATGCAGAAAAGTCACACCCTGTTGCTTCAGTTTTGTATTGGAATTCTGACCCCATAAGCATTCAAAAAACACCTTCAGAGCAAGTGGGGCATAGTTACATGCTTCTTTGGACTTCAAAAGGTACGGCATAAGTTTTAGGCGAATTCTCGTGTTTGCCGGATTTTTAAACTTATCCACAGGCGTTTTATCTTTTGGCATTAGTGTGCCCAGAAAGAGAACATATACTGGTGCAATTACTGCACTGCTGTTCCAATCCACACTGCCATCTATTCTTTTCAGCTGTAGATCAGCAGCATTAGCAACAGAAAATCTTGTATCTGCTGCTCCCACTATTAACTGCAAGACCACAGAGAGTGGTGGCAGTACCTCAGAACTCAAGAATTTAATAACTGACACTTTGAGTTTCTCCAAATCTTCTGGTTTTGGTGTTGTTTCTCCCATTACTCGCTTAAAGCCATGAATACTCATCCCTGCTGGCACACCAGGAACAGGTGGGCCATCTGAGTTGTCCTGTGCTCCTTCATTCACTCGTTGCTGAGACAATGGTGTAGCACTGGGACGAAATAAATTTACGTTAATATATAAAATAATAAAATACGAAACTCGTACAATATAAAATAATTCACAAATTAAATATAATCACTACTGTATACAGCCCAAATAATCCCAGTTCAAAGCCTTCTATAGGTTCACCCTCTCTTATCTGGCAACCTTGGGACCAGATGATAGAAATTCCCATTAAAATGAAGATCAATATTTAGTGGTACATTAGCCAAATGCCCTATAATGTAATGGATTTCTTTGTCTACAAATATGACACACACTATCAAACCCTGAAAAATATCCCCCATCCCCGGAATTTTCCGGGTACCGAAAAAAATTTCTTGGAATTTCAAGAAAATGGGCGTGATTTTTACGTCTCAAACCTGGAAAAAACTTGCCCATCCCCAGAATTTTCCAGGTACGTACTGAGAAAATTCTCTCAAATTTTCCAGAAAATGTGCCCATCGGAAAATAATTCCCAAAGCCAGAATTTTCCAGAAAATTCAGCTTTGGGAACTATTTTCTGAGAAAATTTATATTCTGGTTATCAGAGAGTTCCGGGTTTGAGGGATTCCAGCTAACAGAGATAATACTGTACATACAGTATTTATTATTATTGCTTTCTTTCTATTTTCTGGACCAATGCATCATCCATGTCCTCACCAAACCTAACCTAACCTAACCTATAGAAACAAACTATGCACTGTACTGTACTAACCCATATGGGAGCAGCAAGATGTCCAACATAAAGTCAAGTAACAACTTAGCAATGCCTGGCCTCTCCCTCAGTCCAAACAACGAGGCTGTTTTCTCTGCCGTCTCTGGGATCTTCATGTGGCCAAACACTGGTACCATCAACAGCAGCAGACTAATGGCACACAGATGGTTAAATCACTTATTAATAAATTCTATCTATAATTTCTTAATCCTCTCAATTATCTTCACACTTCTCCCACGTCTGTGTGAGGTGGATCGAGAGGCACAAGAATCTCAAAGATGGAGGACAGTTGGGATAGTAGTGGAGGGTGAACACATAACACAAATACTCTCACCATCTTCATTAACTGCACTACCCAGAAAATACCGATGATATCACTTTATTTACTTTCTGTATATAAATGTATCAATTTCATATTTATAATAATGCCATAAAGAAAGAATTATTATTATTACAGTAGAGTACTGTCCCTATAAGTGTGGTCAGGTGACGTACAGTACCAATCTTGGTATCTTTAAACTGTGAGATAAAATAATTCACCTGTCTTGGTGCTGGGCGGGCTTCCCCTCAAGACTGTTGAGCATGGATGGCAGGAGCTCCACCTGCTTGTTGATGTCCAGCCTTGGATACCCCATTTTAATATAAATAATCGAGAAATTCTGAAGAAAAATAAATACAACAGATATTACACTTCATTTACTGGTACAGTATAAATGTTTTTATTTAATAGCATTTCTTTTCATCAATGTTATTTACTCTGCAGAAATTGTCCTAATTATGACTGTTAATTTTATCTAGTCAGTCAGCAATGGTCATCACCTCTGTAAAATTACTGTTGTTTTGCATTAACAAAATTAATTTCCAACATGTGCAAAGCAGAACTTACTGTGACAAATGCTGTAGCACCGGGATCCTGATACTGGACCAGGAGAGCCTCAACAGGCAGCTGGATACTTTCATGATCTTTAACTCTACGGTTCACATGAATCAACAATTCCATCACCTGTGGAACAAATAAAACCACTGGTAATGTCTGAGAACACCACTACCACCAGAAGGAGTTGTTCGATCTCATTCATTCTTTTCTACAAATGTTCTTCTCATTATAGTATTTTAAAAGAGGCGGCAATTCATTATTTTACTTAAAAGTATTTTTTCTATGATCATAAATCGCCTGTAGTGGGCAGGGCATGAAGGATGAGGGACATTTCAAGGTAATATACAATGAAAAACTGATCATATGACACTAAAATTATGTTTCTGTATGCTTTGTACGTGAAGAAATTAATTCTGTACCATATAATAACACAACTCCCAAAAATTAGCCAAGTCAGCGCATGTTTTCATCTGCTCTGTTTGTTTACAGCCGACCAGCTCAGTCCAAGCGTACTCTCACGTCCACAAAAAACATAAAAATTACACCACGAAGCTTCAACAAATTTTCTTTCATTAGTACCAGATATAATAAATAAGTACTTTCTGTTTTATATGCAGGGGGTTCCTTCCCCTGGTTAGGAAGTTGGGTAAGGTTAGGTAGGTTCTTATGATTGGTTAGGTCAAGTTCTATTAGGTTCTAGTAAATGTTGCCTCTTGTAAAATACTTACTATAATGATAAGAAAATCTGTGGAAAAAATGAATGAAATGAAACAACTCTATCTGGTGGTAGTGATATTTTCAGACATTACCAAATAATTAAATATTCATTTCTTATTTCAATCAATTCTATTGTGATGGCAGCAAGACAAAACAAACCCGAAATAGATCAAAATGTCGCGTAAAATTCCAGAACTCTGGATCACCACCGCCATCAGCTGGATACATAGACCTAACACATTTGTATAATGAAAGTACATGTATTGTATTATATAGATCGATGTACTGTACCTTCTTCCGAACAGGCTCATGTGGCGAGGCCAATTTAAGTATCACAGGAGAGAGGAACTTGAGTAATTCCTCCTGCAACACATCATCAGTTGCTGCTGAGCCAATACGAAGAAATACTCGCTCCACCAACACTACAATAAGAAGAAATAAAATACTGTAGTTAATACCACCATCTACAAAACGTAATGTCAAGACGAACTTACTAGAGCCTTAAAACAACCCAAACTTTATCGAAATACTAGCATACATTACAGTACTCTAATTGATATTAACACAAATATAATGAAGAATGCAATGTTGGACGAGGTTAACGATTAAAAGTACTTCAGGATGATTAAAAAAAACAGTAATGGGGGAACGAAATTTGGGAGAACACAAACCACCAGTATGATTATGCAAATCATCTTCATTTTGCGCCAGAAATATATTGCACTACCCTCCATTATGCAAAACAATGTTGTTCGAATTAATATACACTTACAGAGCTCGTCTTGCAAGTTATGAACAGCTGGAGTCGTCATGGCAAGGATAGTTCACTCCTGCATCGTCATCAGCTGAGCCTCACACCGTTCACTGCCCGGCCTGATAAACACAAGAAACAACGTTTGTCATTAAAAGAAATATCTGTAAATGTTTGTCTTTTAATCATGAAACGTTTGAATTTACTGTAATTACTGTTTAGGATCATAGCATATTTTTCATTTAAAAAAAATAGCAAAACTGCACCAAGTTGAACAAACCGCTTTAACTCCATAACAATATTTGACATCATTACTTATAGTTAAAAGTACATTATTATATAAATCCTAAACATCCAGACAAATACAGGTAACAGCGATGAAAAATATCACACAAACGTTTAAGCACCACAGGTTAGACCAAGGTGTTTATAGACTTCTGTTAGGTCTCCCCTTGCTCGACCATAGTGCAAGGTGGTGCGTTCCGATGCCGGTGGTAAGAACGCGCCTAAGTGTTCAATTTAAAAAATATTTTATCGTGAGTATTACATTGAAATTCTCCACCATTGTAGTAAACAGCTTTCCACTTTCCATGACTCGTTCATTCAATCGGCAATTAACCGCCCAACCCGTCGAGACAGAAACAGTGTCATCTCTCACAAGGAGGGCCACCAGACTGGTGCCTGCCCTTCGGCACCTCAGCCACCCTGAGAGATTGGAGCGCCTGAACTTGCCTAGCTTATACTACAGACGGGCAAGGGGAGACCTAATTGAGGTGTATAAGCATCTCAAGGGGCACTACTCAGTCGAGTGTCCTAACTTGGAACTGGCAAATTTTTTCGGAGTGAGGGTTGTAAACTCTTGGAACAATCTACCAGAAAGTGTTGTGACGGCACCGAGTGGGAGCTCTTCCAACACCAGACTTGACCAACACTGGAGCAGGTTCAGGTAGATTCAGGAACCGGTGCATGCCGACAGTGCGTAACAGAGACGTGACCGATTGCCCAAGCGGCTAACGAGTCAATCATTTGGTGAAAAGGATAAAAGTAAAAGTAACCCTCAAACTTATCTTGTTAGTTCGGCAGAATAATTCCTTTGTTCTTACAACTGCTTTCCAACTTTGAATAGAACATACATTTTAATTTGTTCTAATTTATTTACCATATGGGATCTAACTATAGGTACAGTAACTATTTCTGACACTATGCCGGGTACAATATGTCATAGTGGCGCAGCTTCCTCAGCGTGTATACCAATGGAAGAGATTAGATTTTTAGTACCATGAATCTACGGTGTGTAACTCATGTGTTAATTATCTTCAGTATTCGCTCCCACAGTCCTTGTAGAACCTTTGCTGCAGTACTGTACAGTATTTGTATTCCAACTATTTATCTCGATTACCACATCACAAACTAAGTGAATCACGATGTGTAAATTTATATTATGCTTCAACACACAGTGATCTTGAACTAATGAAGGAACTTGGAATAGTGAAACTATATTCAGTGTCACGACGTCGCGCGGGGTCCTGGAGCACAGCACAAACGCTTGACTCCAGCATCCACCACCACCACCAACATGCAATATCAGTCAAGTCCATAGCCACATACGTCCATCACATCCAATACCCAGATGGATGAAGTTAGCAGAAAGGAAACCACAGTAAAACTAACGTCTCAATCTCGGACAGCTTGAGACAGACATCCCCAAGTGTGTAAGTGTGTAGTAATTGACTGATGAACGAGTGTAACCAGTCTTGTCAGGAGTGGCTGAAGTCCTGGGGAGGGGGGGGGGCGTTGTCAGGGGTAACTGAGGAGGGATAGGGGGAGCTGACAGGGTGGCTAGTGTCTGGGTTGACTGGAAAGGGGGGGGGGAGCTTATGTTAAGGGGGGAGGCTGATATCGGGGGCGTGGGGGGGGGGGGGGTGTTGCAACATGATGGTGGCGCCCCCATGGGTATATATGAGTCCCCTACACCTCCCCACGACCAGGTCTTCTCAAGGCTTCCCTCACACTGCCATCTCTCCTCCGTCCTCACATACACTTCCAGACGTCACTTATTAATCTTTACAACTAAAAAAAAGTGACAGCCCTTCAATTATCTCTAAAACGGTGAACAACTTCTCAAACTAGTAAGAGACTTTTACATCATTAAAACATAAGAGAGTGTTGTTTATCGTCTCCAAAACGCCAAGGTAACTCGTATACTGTATCTTCAAAGACGCCAAGAGACTTCAGTTATATCCATATTGGTAAGTGATAAGGGAAAGTTAACCCGCCATTTTGGTTCTTTAACTTCTTTACTTGGTATATGGACAGTGATTTATCTTTAGTATCAGAGTCAATAAGTTTATGCAACACAATGACAGACGCGGCCAATAAGTACAAGTAAAGTATAGTAATACCGGCGGGGGGGGGGGGGGGAAATCGCATGTTTACACCACTTAGCTTTGTCTTACACACAATAATAGCACCTTGACTAATTTTTTTTGTCTACGAATCCTCTAGCAGTGGAATATGTGGGCGATGCTATGGGCGGCTTCATGGTGGGTGGTATGGGCGGCAATGAGAGCGGTGTTGTGTGTTGGGGTGGTGACGGGCGGAGTGGCTGCTGGGGGAAGGTCCTCAGACCCCAACGTGCAGCACGGGGACATGGGCCAGATCCTACTTGACCCTAATGATCTCTCTGACCTGCCCCTCGGCTCCCCAGACACGGTGAGTAACCCCTCCGTCGGTATCAGCTAACTCTAATAATCAACAATGTCTACCATCACAGTACAGAGTTATATGGCTCCCTGGACTATGTTGAGGTGCGGTGGGGAGCTTGGCCACCTTCAGGGACTTCTGCAGTGCACATGATTCACTCCCAACAAATTTTAATAGGAAAACCACGACACCATGCCATTTCTGTCGCTAATACTTAACTTATTTTTTTCTTTACTTTGTACCGACGAGCATGATGAAATATTTTTTCGTATGTGTTGCCCACAGATGGACACAGACATCCCTGGTTCGCCTCTCAGTCCGGCCGACTTCGAGAACAGCGCCGAGATGAGTGAGTTTCCCCTAAATGTTGTCCGTTTTTTATACAATCTAAAGAAAGAAAACCAACTGACAGTACCTAATTTAAATTTATGTTCGAGGTTACTATAAATTTAACCATTCCCTTTAACATCTCATTGCTTATGTTCTGGTCACATCATAATAATAATCTTTTAAGTCCTGTTTAAGTTTAGTCTCTAATGTTTTAATTCAGCCCATTGTCTAATGTGTAATTAATGTCTTCTGTAAATATTATAATTACCGATATTGCCATCTCCAATTCCTTTGCATTCCATTGCATTGTAACTTAACAGCCAATGGTATATACTCTAGAATTTAGAGTATATTCAGAGTCTAGATATTCCCTGTAGCTTGTTATTTTATGAGAAACATCTTTACATTTACTTGGTTCTTAAAGTAGCTGATTGGTTATAATAATAATAATAATAATAATAATAATAATAATAATAATAATAATAATATCTGCCTCGTCGCCATAGTTCACGACACGGTGGACACAAACAGCCAGGCTGACCCCATAGAGTTGGCTGGCCTCTTCCAGGGTGACATAATGCTGCACCATGGCGATATACTCCTCGACCTGCCTCATGGGGTGAGTCTCCGGGGGAGTATTGGGGTATGTGGTGGAAGAGGGGGTGTTTTGGGGAGGTCTTGGGTATGTGGCAGGGAGAGGAGCAGTCTTGGGAAGGTCTTGGGTATCTGGCGGGAGAAAGAGTCTTGAGTATGTGGGGGAAGGGGGAGTTTTGGGAAGGTCTTGGGGTATGAGGTGGGAGTGAAGGTGAGGGAGTCTTGAGAGGAACTGAGCTATGTCACTCACACACACACATCTAACAGTGTGTTTATCCCCTTCAGGTAGCCAAAGGTCATCACAGGTCAGGTCGCAGTGCCCTCATCGACGTACACAGACGCTGGCCCAATGGTATTATTCCCTACGTCATATCTCAAACCTATGGTGAGTGAGGGAATGGTTTGTGGTACTCTCTCTCTCTCTCTCTCTCTCTCTCTCTCTCTCTCTCTCTCTCTCTCTCTCTCTCTCTCTCTCTCTCTCTCTCTCAGTGTGCTCCATCATGCCATACTATGTCACATCATGCCATACTGTACCCTCATCATGCCATACTGGGCCACATGCCATACTGTGCCACATCATGCCATACTGTGCCCTTTGACAGGTGAGACAGAGAGAGGGACCATCGCCAAAGCCATGAGTGAGTTCCATGCCAAGTCCTGCATCCGCTTTGTCCCTCGTACCATCGAGAAGGACTACATCCACATCCTCAAGGGCGACGGGTGAGTCCTATCCACATCCCTGTACAGTCATCCACATCATAATGATAACACTTAGTAATAGTGGCATAACTATTCATCAACTGGTACTGTTTACATCTGCGTCTTCATTTCCACAGGTGTACTAGTTAATGAATCCCGTATATCTTCCCGCGCAAGTGTTCTAATTACTGATAATGGTCGTATCTTCTCTCTCCGTCCCCTACAGGTGTTCAAGTTCGGTGGGTCGGGCAAAGGGGGCTCAACAGGTGTCCTTGGGCCCCGGGTGCCTGTACGTGGGGATAGTCATGCACGAGTTCATGCACGCCGCGGGGTTCTGGCACGAACAGTCCCGCTCTGACCGTGACAACTTCATCACCATCAATAAACTGAACGTACAGGACGGCATGTGGCACAACTTTGAGAAGTACGGCTGGGACAAGATACAGAGTCTTGGCATAGATTATGATCTGGGTAAGTATTGAGAGAGAGAGAGAGAGAGGAAGAGAGAGAGACAGACAAACAGAGAGAAAGAGAAAAGAGAGAGAGGGAAAGAGAGAGACAGAAACAGAAGGAGAGAGATATATGGCTAAGATACATTTCAGAGCCTAAAACACCATCACCACCACCACCTCTCCCTCACATACGCCTTAAACCGACCACCTCTCCCCTTACCACTTTACCATTCCTCACCCCCCCTCTCTCTCTCTCTCTCTCTCTCTCTCTCTCTCACCAGTATTTCTCACACAGAGTCGGTGATGCATTATGGGCCATACGCCTTCGCCAAAGAACGGAAGCCGACTATTATACCCAGAGATTCAGGCAAAGAAATAGGCCAAAGACGAGGGTTCACCAAGGTAAGTGTCCCATGCTGTTTTCTCAGTCGGATTA
The DNA here is from genome assembly GCA_958450375.1 of Homarus gammarus. NCBI lineage: Eukaryota > Metazoa > Arthropoda > Malacostraca > Decapoda > Nephropidae > Homarus > Homarus gammarus. The sequence goes on along the minus strand of CAUDMG010002352.1, from coordinate 988,023 downwards.
TCAATGTAATAACAACTACAAAGAGAAATAGTATAATCAGAAATATAGAAATAACAATAACCAACTACAGTTACTGCAATAGCCACACCTTCGCCGCCATTTTATTACCTTAAAATTAAATATACTACTACTACTACTACTACTACTACTACTACTACTACTACTATTCAAATACAAAAGTAATAATAATAATAATATATGTGGTGTCATCACAGTCAGACGTGGCCAAACTACAGAAGCTCTACAACTGTGCCGATACCTCCACCTACTTCGTCACCAGCAGCGCCCCTGAGGTCCTCGTTGACGCCCTCACAGGTAAAGACACACACACACACACACACACACACACACACACACACACACACACACACTTACAGTCTTTATCAATATTTACCTTTGTGTTGATATTTTGGGATACACTTCGCGTTTTTGATTCCGTGTGTGTGTGTGTGTGTGTGTGTGTGTGTGTGTGTGCTGACCTTATATGCCCTATGACTGTGTACCGTTTACAGAGGAGTGTGCAGACAACGTGAAACACTGTCAGATGTGGGCAGATATGGGCGAGTGTGAGCTGAACCCAACTTGGATGTATGTCAGCTGTAGGAAGGCCTGCAGACAATGCGGTGAGTGTCTTATACTACCTCATACAGCTCATACTACCTCATACTGGCTCTCTGTTATCGTCTATTACTTCATACTACCACTTCCCTCATACTACTTCCTACTGCTTCTACTTCCTTCATACTGCCTTGCACTGGCTCTCTGTTACCACATACTACCTCATACGGGCTCTCTGTTATCTTCTACTACCTCATACTGCTCTCACTTCCCACATACTACCTCATGCTGGCTCTCTGTTACCACATACTACCTCATACTGGCTCCCTGTTACTTCCTATTACCTCATACTGCTCCCACTTCCCCTATACTACCTCATACTGGCTCTCTGTTATCTTCTATTACCTCATATTGGACCCACCTCACTCATTTTACCTCATACTGGCTCTCTGTTACCTCCTATTACCTCAAACTGGCTCTGTTACCTCCTATTACCTCCTGCTGGCTCTCTGTTACCTCCCATTACCTCATACTGGCTCTGTTACCTCCTATTACCTCATACTGGCTCTGTTACCTCCTATTACCTCATACTGACTCTCTGTTACCTCCTATTACCTCATACTGGCTCTCTGTTACCGCCTATTACCTCATACTGGCTCTCTGTTACCTCCTATTACCTCATACTGGCTCTCTGTTACCTCCTATTACCTCATACTGGTCCCACTTCACTCATTTTACCTCATACTGGCTCTCTGTTACCTCCTATTACCTCATACTGGCTCTCTGTTACCTCCTATTACCTCATACTGACTCCCTGTTACCTTCTATTACCTCATACTGGCTCTCTGTTACCTCCTATTACCTCATACTGGCTCTCTGTTACCTGCTATTACCTCCCGCTGGTTCCCATAACTACTTAAGGATTAACTTAGGTCGTGGTCATAGGTTGTATTTGTGCATCTCATTCCTATACTAGTGTCAGTCAGGCAGGCGAGAGGACAGCTGTTAACTCAAGGAAACATACCGTATTGCTTAACGCCTAAATGTTTCAATCAATATCTGTAACGTAAACACAAATAAAACTAATTTGTTTTATGAAATTCATCGCTATTCATGATAAAGAGTTAAATTGGTCACCAGAATTAGGAATAAATGCATAAGGGTGAAATCGTCTTAGGTCCTAGACTGTGTTAAGTGACTAATATTGTCAAACTTTGTGATGTAACGAGGAGAGAAAGTCAGATATAAACGTCCCAGTAATACCTATCAAGGCAACACCTGTTAGTACCTGCACATACATACATACATACATACACCCGCATACATAAACACGGTGATGTAATTACCTGTTGATTAGGGTGAGGGTAACACCTACTTTTTTCTTTCTTTGTAGCTGGTGTAGGTGTAGTGATGATAGTCTTCATACTATCGGCAGGAGTAGTAGATAAATACTACCACTACTACTAATAATAATGATAATAGTAATATATTGTTGCCATTATTATTAGCAGCAGTAGTAGTAGTATTAGTAGTAGTTTCACTAAAGGATCTCACTTGCTTCTCAGTTTCACTAATTATCCTCAATTCGGTTTGATTCTTTTCTTATGATTGTCTATGCTACTCTCTTCCTCGTTAAAGTACATGTCAGATAACTCACAATAAATAAGTGCTACCATGTCTTATATCATCATCTGTAATACTGTTTAATATATAGTAATAATAGCAGTTGTTGCATTATTACATTTACAACTTGTGAAAAAAATTATAAATGAGTTACGTTTGCAATTTTGCCACCCAGACCTTTACTAATTGACAATAACTATATCATTGACATAAGACTTGACTAATTAGCCGGATCAGGACTTGGAATCTGACCGAACTTAATCTGCGTCTGAATATATCGTACCTAAATTATCCATAACCTAACGTTTCCCTTGTAAAATATAATCCAATTATATCGTTCCACTAATTAAATTTAACTTAAACTAAAATGTCCCTAATTCATTCTAACCTAACCTATCCATAACATAACTCAAATCTGCAGTTGTAAAATGTTTAGTTGAGTCTGATTCAAGGTCCGGGCCGGAGAGGTTAATTCGTCCCCGACACAATAATAATTTTCTCAGACGAACCTTAACCATCTTAACTAGCCCCACTAACAGTCATTCGTGGATATTAGTGACTTACCAATCTTACCAATCAGTAATGCCAGGTGGTGCCGCAGGTAAAGAGTGCCAGGACCTTAGAATTTACTGCAGGATATGGAGTGATAAAGGGGAGTGTACCCGCAACCCTGACTACATGACCATCTACTGCAAGAAGTCGTGTGGCATCTGTCAGGACCACCAACAGGGTGAGTTAGGGCGGCAAGTGATGCATGTCCTTAATTTGTTCGGGTTATAAGCAAGATAAATCCTCGGTAGTTATGGTAGACGAAGGAACGCCTGTTTATATAATATTAGATTAAGTTAAATTTATATAATACAAATCAGGTTATATTCTGAAATTACAACTTGTTTTTTATTCATCTTGAAACTAAATATTAAATTAATTTCTGTTTCTTGGTTATTTATCTACTGAAGAGTGGAAAAGTTAGCGCCAGGCGTTATTAAGATTATGTTTGTGCCTTACAGTAAACCCAACAACGAACTGCGAGGACAAGAACAAGTATTGCAAGTCCTGGAGCAAGACGGGTCAGTGTCACTCCAACAAGATCTACATGCTAGTGTACTGTAAGAAGTCGTGTGGACAGTGCTAACTCTCCGCACTGCCACTTCCTCTTTATCGATCTCCTGTCTTCACTCCATTCTACAAGGAGCGTTGTAGAGGATCCACTGCAAATACTGTGTTGCACACGAGCCTTAAAACACATTATGGCGCAACAAGAATACTGTATCTCCGCCTTCATCTGATTAATGTAACTTGCTGTTCTCGCGCTCTTTTGTTATTGTACCCCCTCCCGCTGGTCCTCTCCCTGGTTAAGGGGAAATAAATGTTTTCAATATTGTGTTAATCCTTTTGGGAATTTCGTGAACTTAAGGTGAAAGTTTGTAAATTCATTAATGTTCACACGAAAGTTACAGAACTTTCCAAAAAGAATGAAAAAAATATTTTCTTTTCGTTGCCGGATACATCAAATTATATTGCTATGATGGAATAAGTTTCTGAATGCATAACATTGTTTTACAGAAACATTAAATTGATACTCTCCAGAATGGGTCAGAAATATCTTACAAAATAAATACAGAAACTGTTTGTGTACTCTTTGTTATACATTCGTATTAATACACTACTCAGGGCTTAGTCAATAAATGAAAGGTAGTAGAGTGCTATTAAGCTTGCTGAATTATGTTTACTTAACATACTACAGTATATTGAACTACCATGGTAGACAACGTTGGTAGAAGAGAGGTTAATAAAAATACCCATATTAAAATATATCCTGAAAAAAATAGTATTTTCTTTTTATTTGTATGTATCTTTCGTTTGTTATAGTCAATTTCAATTTTTAGTGTGATTTTATCAGATGAGAGACGTCGAAGAAATAATTAAACCTTATTTAAAATTTTATCGACATCCGAATGGTATTTTGATTTTGTAGGCCTATCTCCTTTAAAATCCTTCGAAGACAATTTCTATGTAATCTGATGTAATAAACGACCTTATTTTCTTAATTATAAATAATATATTATATTAATTTTAGTTGCATATTTAATTATCTACTATTTCTTCAAATAATTTCGACTTAGTGCCAAGGTGAAGCACCAATAGTGTCACCAACATGTCGGTGTCTCCTTCACTCAGTGCTGTGCTAATAGTTTGTGAATATAGAAATGGATTTCAGACAATTTCGTCGCCTACTTGGTGTTCCTAGGCGGTCTTAGAAATATCTATGAGCTCGGTAATAACATAAGTATATGTGTCAGGGTGAGTTAGAGGGAAAAACAGTATTGTGGAAGGTTTCCTGTGAAGATGTATCCTGCTGACCGTCTTTTACTGTAAGTGTTATGTTGTTGAATATGTATGTTCTTGTATGGATGTTTAACACCTCTATGATCCAGCAGAGAGTTCATCGATTATGCAATATTACCTTGAGGAAGTTAAACAGACAGTGACAACGATTCCTTCACACTTAGACCCCGCTCAGCAAGGCTGGGGCCATTGAGGTGCCGTACTGAATACTGTGACGCTCCTTAACCAGCAACTTGGGGACAATTTTCTGTAGAAGATACATCAATGTTCTTACCTAATGACAAGCGCCTCACACGGGAAGGATTAAGTTTTTCACTACTTCTTTAAGATAGGTCTAGGACAGGAGTGCTTGTTTATAGTGAAGACCATTTGTTTAATGCTCGCCAACGTTGGTACAGTGGAACGACTAACCAGTTACTGCTACTTTATATGAGTTATCGGACAAAATGAACAAACCTAATCTAACTAACCTAGGCTAGAGGGTTAGGCTGTTCATTTTATCACAATGAATCTTAATATAGCTGTACCAGGTAAGTTTTGGAAGCGTTTCTGTGGCGAACGAACGTCAGCTGTAAACAGAGGCTACGGCGTCTGCATTTAGGCGAGGCTGTGTACTTACTTGGGTGTTCAGACAAGAAGCGGTGTTTCCAACTTGGTACTACTACAATAAAAGATTTTCCCGTGCCGGGAATCGAACCCGGGCCTCGCGGGTGAGAGCCGCGTATCCTAGCCACTAGACAACACGGGATGTACAGAGACTTGTACATGAGGTTAGTTTTATCATCAGCCAATCAGTCAGCAAGGCTGGATTGATTACTTATTGGAACAACCCTTCCTTTTATCTAATATTAGAGACACATGTAAATAAAGTGACATGGTGAAGAGAATAAAATAAAGCCACCTCACCATAGCTCTCGTGGTCAGGGTCGATAGTGTGCATCATAATTTGGGAAATTATTTACAGTAAGGAAAACTCAGACCCCTTAATCTTTAAACTCCGCGGGTTTTTTTTTACATAAACATTAAGAAAACCTCTGCGGTGTTCCACAATCTGTATATTGGTTGAGAACCAGCACAGTACTGTAGGTGCAGCATCATGTTTACTGATCAGTTGTAATCACGAGAACAAGAAATACAGAAAGTTTTGTTCACTCGTCACGTATGGGAAAATGGTTCCTTATAGGCTTTACTGGTCTTGAAAATGGTAAAAAAAAGAAAAGTATTTAAACGAAAGAGATTCCAATACTCGTTGTGTGAATCATTAAATACAAGTTAACTCAAAATAATATTTGTAAAAGAAAACGTACAACATTTAGCTTTCATAGAAAATTATGTAATCGTTTAAGGGTGACTATACCAATATTTTAAACCCAGTTTTTCGGCAAATTAGTTACCCGACCAAAATTTTAGGGAGGGGAGGGGAAGGTAATGTTGCTGTCTAGCCGTCATTGACAGAGTTATGCATCTACTTAATAAATGTGGGTAGAATTAATGCATTTAGTTCAGTTTTGATCAGTGCCGGATTTAGACCTGTGGAGGCCCATGGGCAGCCTCTTTGTGGAGGCCCCCCTCATTATAACTACCCAAGAGGGTCGGGTGGCGAGCGAAGCGAGCCTAAACATCTGGGAGTTCCAGGGGGGCGCTGTAAGCCCCCCGGGAAAATTTTGAAATTTGAACACTTCTTTGGAGAATTTTGAAGCCATATGCAGTTATATTAAAAATATTAAAAATATACGGCTCATAGGAAAACCAGATATTCATGACTTTCAAGGAGTAGCTAGCCTAATTTCTATCACGCTTCTTGCTGAACATAATCCAAATGAATAAACGAATAAATAAAATATTGTAATATGTGGAGGCCCCTGGGCAGCTGTCCACTTTGCCCACTCCTGAATCCGGCCCTGGTTTTGATGGTAAGGTGTATTGTGATAGGCTGAGGTTGTTGAACGTATTCTCTAAGTACTTTTATTGTTATAGTTCCTGACTATAACTAAAGGTGAAGTGAGGAATACCAGAGGAGCGGCAGCAACACACAATAGGAGTAAAAAAAGTAATTCTCGGTTGAAGGTTCAAGAAGACAATTTATTAAAGAATATTATTTACATATATATACAAAACCTGCTACGCTACTCTATACAAAACTTAAAAAGAATGTATATATGGCATGGATTATGATGAAAAGTATAACACAACGATTGAGAGAAAAAATAGGTAGTTACTACAGACCCGGGTCCGGCTCTCAATATAGGGTATATTCTTGCTAGACAGCCGAGCATGCCATAGCCTGTGTGCAGTATAAAGGTACTTCGCTAATTTGGTCATAATACATAGGTTCAGTGTGTGACGAAGAATACAGACCTAACCTTAGATTGCTAGGTTAGGTTGGGCTAGGTTAGGCTAGAGTTAGGTAAGGTTAGGCTAGGGTTAGTTAGGTAAGGTTAGGCTAGGGTTAGTTAGGTAAGGTTAGGCTAGGGTTAGTTAGGTTAGCTTAGGTTAGTTTAGATCTGGTTGGTTCATGTTTACTGTTAATTACTTTGTACACAGTCTATGACACAACCAACTGTGTGACAGGAACTAAGCAGGACTTGAGTGCGTAGTAAACAGCTCCTAATTGATGCGTGTGCTACCCCAAGTTTTTCAGATAACACAGTAGAATTTACCCAGTCCAGTAGTGAAGAAACGGCCAACTGGAGGAGGAGGCTCGTGAGTTGCGTAGTTGTGCCTGAATACTTGCCTACTTGTCACACGGATCTCTCACTAAGAAAGATCTCTCTCAATAAGAAAGATCTCTCACACGGATCTCTCTCACTAAGAAAGATCTCTCTCAATAAGAAAGATCTCTCACACGGATCTCTCACTAAGAAAGATCTCTCACACGGATCTCTCTCACTAAGAAAGATCTCTCTTAATAAGAAAGATCTCTCACACGGATCTCTCTCACTAAGAAAGATCTCACACGGATCTCTCAATAAGAAAGATCTCTCACACGGATCTCTCTCACTAAGAAACATCACACGGATCTCTCAATAAGAAAGATCTCTCACACGGATCTCTCTCACTAAGAAAGATCTCTCTCAATAAGAAAGATCTCTCACACGGATCTCTCTCACTAAGAAACATCACACGGATCTCTCAATAAGAAAGATCTCTCACTAAGAAAGATCTCACACGGATCTCTCGCTAAGAAAGATCTCTCACCTTGATCTCACTCACTAAGAAAGATTTCTCACAAGATTTCTCGTGCAAGAGCCAAGACATCAAGGTGATCAAGACTTAAGACACACTGCACAGTTTACTTCTGCAATCATAAAATTTCCTCGCTGATAGTCAGAAAATTTAAACCTCTTATCTGAACGTTTCACTAACCTACTAATATGTGTGTGTGTGTGTGTGTGTGTGTGTGTGTGTGTGTGTGTGTTTTAAAATAGTAATTAGTTTGAGATAATTTTTCGTCATTAGTGGTGTTAGTGAATTCAAAGTCGTTGGGCTGTCTCCATAGCGTAGTACAGTGTTCTAACTTAACAACTTATTATTCCCTATAAATCTAATGTTATTTATAAGCATAATTATTTGTTTTAGCTTCATTTTTTAATAATTTTTTCTTATTTATTATTGTCATTATTACAGTATACTTATCTATTATTGTCTTGTGGTTTTTGTTCTTCTGCATAAGTTATAGATATTCTTATAAAACAGTAATTATCCATCTATATATATTAGGTTTATATAATTTTCTTTCAAACAGATTAAAACAAAAATATCTCTAGCAAGTTGAAGTCATATTGGCATTGATGTGATATAATCCTTGTTATTTCATTTTTAACTTATCGTTTATTTACATTGTGTGTTGGTAGTGGTGGTTACTGTCGGGTTGGCGTTCAATAATACAGTGTAAATATTTTGGTTTCCAGCTGTGAAGACGGTGAGTGAGTGAGTGTCGTAGTCTTCTCTTCATTCACTCTCGTTTTTTCTTCATTCACTTACACTCCTATTCACTCACATCCTCCCTATTCACTCACTCTCACACCCCCCCCCCCCCCCCTAGGTTCTCACACTCTCGTTCGTGTTTAATCACAGCGGCTGGAGCTCGATCAACTTTCCACCTTCAACCCCCTTACCTGCCAGGGAAGAGTACCTCACTACCACCACATACTACATTGGTGATTCCTGTTTTGTTAGAAGTACCACAATATATTGTTATCACCACCTCCCACCACCTACCATCATCTACCACTCAACTCCGTGTCAAGGGGAGGAACTATGGCTCTTGTAAACTGTTAACTATTTTTTGTGGTTGTCTTAACAGTAAACTTTGAAGGTTGCAATTAACAGTGTGGGAACGTGCGTGAGTGGGTGAAGGAAGTTGACCCATATCCTGACGTCACATGCTGGTCTTGTTGTGATCCGTGAAGCGGGGATGACGATCTTGTATCGTTATGACTTGTTGAACCAATGAACTTGGGGTACGATGACTCGTTGAACCAATCACCTTGCGACGTCTACACTCATGTGATCTGCAATAGCAAGAAGGTATCTGTAGTCAAAATATCGTGAAATGGAGGTAAATAAATACATAATTATAGTAACAGGCATTCATAGACGAGTGATTAAATTTATTAATATATCTTTATGTCGTCATTGGAAAGTGAAAGTGACTGACTTCCCCTAGTCCTGACAGTCACTTTGGGGACAATGTGGATACAACAAACTGAAGGTTGAACTGTATACAAGGAGACAGCGTGGCCGGTGCTATTGTCTGTCGCCTTTCACTTTCCTCTCTGTTAAAGTTAGGTACCGGCACCCATTCTGCAGCTGGGTCAACGGTGGGTGCCTCACTTAATCGACCGGCCACGGGAATCCAACTGTCGACTATCGGGTCATCATGAGTCGAGATTTATAGATCTCAGCCAACCACCTCGTCCCTTCTCTTCAGCCTCCACCTTAACACAATCACCGACTTCCCGTAAAAAAATTCAACTTGATCGATAAAACTCAGTTAATGTCCAGTTCTGTCGAGGAAGTTGTTTACAGTGTAGTAATTCGTTAAGACAGACGAGGTCATTATCATACAAGGGAGGAGCGGCCAGGCATACACACGGCCGGATTACGTAAATGTGTTAATGATCCTTACGGGAAACAAAGGCATACAGGTCAAGTGGGCCATTCAGATCAGATGGGTCTTCACTCTTGTTGGGTTAGGTTAGGTTAGGGCTAGTAGGACCGGGCCTGAATTCTGATAGTTATCAAGGTTAGGCTAGGTTAGGTTTAGCTAGGCTACGTTAAGTTAGGTTAAGCTAGGCTACGTTAGGTACCAGTGGGTCCCCCACCAAACTATTGGGATCTGTAAACCATTAACTCTGAATCCCAGTATAAACTCAGGGTTCAATCTTTTAACAACCTTGACCTTCCCGTTAATGGAGAGTAACCGACGTAAACAGACGCTCTAGAGGGGATATACAGTATTACCAGGTATACAGAGTGTCCCAGAAAAATGGCCCTCCTTCCCTCCCTCTAACTCACAGTGTCTCGGGGAGCAGGCAGGGAGGGAGGCAGGGAACAAGCAGGCAGGGAGGGAGGCAGGGAACAAGCAGGCAGGGAGGGAGGCAGGGAACAAGCAGGCAGGCAGGCGGGGAGGGAGGGAACAAGCAGGCAGGCGGGGAGGGAGGGAGGGAGGGTGTCAAACGTGTGAGTGTTGTGTAGTGATTGTTGTGACAGCTCCTCTTTGTCAATTCCGTTTTGGCTATGTCTCCCTCGCGTGTCTTCATCAAGTGATCGATCAAACGAATCTTGGGAACCTGACCTGAATATTTTTGCATGATAACTGCGAGTCTGTGTAAGTCCCGCTGTGTTATGGAGAGGTTAGGTTAGGTTACATTGTGTTACGGATCGGTGAGGTTAAGTTACATTGCGGTATGGATATGTTAGGTTAGGTTAGATTTTCATAAACATATATTAGATACGGTTAAAAAAAATCTTGATAATTGGCAAAGTAT